>LR752376.1:0-84915 GCA_902729485.2 Mus minutoides
CGTTCCCCTGTACTGGGGCATATAAAGTTTGCATGACCAAGGGGCCTTTCTTCCCAATGATGGTCAACTAGGCCATCTTCTGCTACATACACAGCTAGAGACATGAGCTCTGGGGGTTCTGGTTAGTTCATATTGTTCTTCCAGCTATAGGGTTGGAGACCCCTTCAGCTCCTTGGGTACTTTCTCTAGTTCCTCCATTGGGAACCCTGTGTTCCATCTAATAGCTGACTGTGAGCATCCACTTCTGTGTTTGCCAGGCACTGGCATAGCCTCACACGAGACAGCTATATCAGGGCCCTTTCAGCAAAATCTTGCTGGTGTATGCAATAGTGTCTGCGTTTGGTGGCTAATTATGGGATGGATCCCCGGCTGCAGCAGTAACTGGTTGGTCCATCCTTTTGTCTCAGCTTCACACTTGATCTCTGTAACTCCTTCAATGTGTGCTTTGTTCTTAATTCTAAGAAGGGGCGAAGTGTCCACATTTTGGTCTTCAATTCTTGATTTTCTTGTGTTTTGCAAATTGTATCTTGAATAATCTAAGTTTCTGGGCTAATATCCACTTATCAGTGAGTACATGTTATGTGAGTTCTTTTGTGATTGGGTTACCTCACTCAGGATGATACCCTCCAGATCCATCCATTTGCCTAGGAATTTCATAAATTCATTGTTTTTAATAGCTGTGTAGTGCTCCATTGTGTAAATGTACCACATTTTCTGTATCCATTCCTCTGTTGAGGGACATCTGGGTTCTTTCCAGCTTCTGGACACATGCTCCACTATGTTCATAGCAGCCTTATTTATAACAGTTTGCAATCTTAACTTTGAGCCAGCCCTCCAACTGAGACAAAGTTTTAACAAGTAAGAAACACTGCTTATTTGATTCATGAGCATTAAAGCTTTATTTATATTTAAGGGGAGAAGTGGAAACAAGTAATACTCTAAAAAGAAGAGCATATTGAAATGGAATCATTGAAAGAGACCTTAAATGAGCAAAAATGTAATAAAAAAAATCCCAAATTTTCATTACAGTAGAAGTATTAGCACTTGGTGATCTTTATAGAGTTTGAAAAGGTAGCAGCATATGTCAGTGCCCTGCACTGCTAGAATAAATCAGCATTTACTGAGATTTAGACTTAACTAATACATCCACATCAGCTTTGTCCCCCTCACCAAGACTTTTTGGATTGACATCAACAAGGACATTTTCCTCCTTCTTGGTGGGCTTCTGGTGACTGCCATCTCTGGCAGCCATTTGGACTCCAAGACTAACAAAACTGTGCACATCTTGCAGCTTCCTTCTCAGCCATTGCATCCTCTCCATGGAGGCCAGGTGCTTGCCCAGGTTGTGCATAAGCTGTATTTCACTGACAGCTCTCTTCCTAGAAAGAAGAGAAAGAGAGGACCGCTCCATTAGCTCCCCATGTCCACAAGGTTAAAACCCACTACAAAGCCTCCAGTCCACACTTCCCCGTGCACAATGGGCTGCAGCACTTACTTCACAGGCTTCCCATCTGTTTGGGTAAGAAGACAAACTGCCAGCATGATGATCATTACTTTAGCCATGGCGTTTGCAGACAGCATCTTTACTAAAAGAAGAAACAACGTTGAGATATTTTAAGATACTGTCAGTGTTCTAAAGTATGTAAATACAGTCTCAGTAGTTGTTATTCATAACCACCAAAGCAAGTAATGATTAGATGAGGTCACAATAATTAATTGATCTATTTTTCATGAGTCTTTGGAATCTTTATATAACAGATACATTAGTACTAAAATACGTACACATAACTTAGAGAAGTAGCATGCATGACTTTCTTATTTAGCTTTCTGAGATTTTTTGTACAAATTTTAACATTTGCTATGTAAAACATACTGACTGAAGAAAAGTTTTGATGATTTTTTCTCATATCTATGTTGGCTATATCTACATGCTTATAATAGCCTTGAAATTCACTAACCTCTTAATTAGGTAAACAATAACTATTCAGTGAGCAAACGCTGTTTCCATGACTAAGCTTGTTTTCAGATGCTAGCATAATAGCCATAAATGCCAAATTTGTAGAATTTTATCTTTATTTTTGAGATAAGACTTTGCTGTGTAGACCAGGCTGGCCTTGAGGTTATGATCCTCCTGCCTTGGTTTCTGGCACATTGAAAGTTCAGGCATTCACCATCATGTCTAACTACAAGGCTTAATTTTGATGCCTTTATTGAATTAATAATGCAACACCTTTTCCAACAACAACAAAAAAGATTTAGGCTAGGAGGATGACTCAATAAATGCTTGCTGTACAAACACGGACCACAGTTCGAATCCCTAGGACCCTAAAATATGTTGGGCACAGCAACACACCTGTAATCATAGCGTTGGGAAGGTCTCAAAAAAATGTAGAGAATGATAGAAGAAGGCATCCAACTTTGAACTCTGGTCTTTACATGCACACACACACACACACACACACATTTATTACATATATGTGTATATGTTGTAGCATTTAAAAATCAGAGCCAGGAGTGGTGGTGCACACCTTTCATCCCAGGTACTGGGAGGTGGAGATAGGTAGATCTCTGTGAGTTCAAGGCAAGCCTGTTCCAGGATAGCCAAGGCTACACAGAGAAACCCTATCTCGAAAAAGCAAAACAACAACAACAAAATCAAGTTAATTTCTTACAATATTTTCCTGGAGCTTTGACCCTTAATAAAACAAGTATCTACATCTCACAGCTTCAACTTCAAGTTATAGTTTAATATAACTTCTAGTTCTTTCTTCTTGCTCATAAATCAATATGCATATTTTGGCTTAATCCAATGTGTGGTTGCAGACTTTATTATTATAGTAGCACTTAAAAAAAAAACCACACTATTCTCATTTCTAAGTGACACACACAATAGGAATTGTGTTTCTGTTTTAAAAGAAGATTGCATCCTTAGTTAATAAGAGACCTTACAGCCTGCACCATTTCTCTTCAGTGTGCACTGCAGAGCTATGGGTGAAGCAACAAAGGAAGGTCTTCCAGGCTGTGTCAGTCACAGGCACTGTAGCTGGCTGACAGGAACATTGGTGTCTAATCCTAGCTCAGCTCCTGTGACCTGGTGACATCTCTGCCTTATTTCCTTGTTCTTTTGTACAATATGGACTTCTTACTTAGGATGAGAAGAGCTTAAATGATCATGAAGCATCTTTAAAATGCATGTATCATTTTAAAGATTAGAAAACACTGTTTTTTGTTTTGTTTTGTTTTGTTTTTGTTCTTTTTGAGACAGGGTTTCTCTGTATAGCCCTGGCTGTCCTGGAACTCACTTTGTAGACCAGGCTGGCCTTGAACTCAAAAACCCAACTGCCTCTGCCTCCCGAGTGCTGGGATTAAAGGCATGCACCACCACACCTGGCTTAACACTGGGTTTTTTTTTTTTATGTAAAACGTATGAATATTCAAACTGAAAGGAAAAAAACTTGCAACCTTAATATGCAAGCTAAACTCCCGAGAAGCCATAAAAAATAAACCTAGATAAGGATACCCTACAGGAAAATAGATATGCACTCCACATGATAAATCATTGTTGACTTTTTACATCAGGATTATTGTCCCACAGCCAGCCTGATTTGTATCCCAAATTTCTGATAAGGAGATCAATAAAACCAATCGTGACAATGTTCATTGAGTCCCTGTACTTTCAGGTGGTGTTAAAAATAAGGTATCCAAAGAAGCGTTAACCATAAAAATAGATGCTTCATGACTTTCTTACCATAAATTTATTTTATTGCTACATTTTTCTATTTAGCAAAATTCACCTTCCTTTAATATTTTCAATTTTTAAAAATGGCATGATATTGGTATAAAATGGTATGTAGTGAAAAACTAGCTCAATTTTCTAAATCTCACAGAATTTAAAAAGGGCAATTGAGAGATTCCTTACCATACAATGACTCTCAGAGACGATCCTTCAGAGATGCACTAACTGATGCTGTAGTAAGCTGGAGTAAACCAGACAGCGGGTGAACTGGACTGCAGTTCTTCAAGTCCAAGTTTCATATGCAGGCTTTTTGCTCACCAAGAGGAGTATTTTATTGTTAAGGATGATGTCACTTCTGGTTCTCTGGCTCTCAATCATAGGATCAGAACAGCCACATACCCTCATTCCTCTAAAGTTTCAGATAACTAGATAGTAGATGGAAATGAGCACGGTGCTGGCAAAGGAAGTGCAAAAGAAGATGCAGCAGATACTAAGTGTCCACCTAGAAAAATTTGACACATCGGTGACATTGAGTTTATATTAAAAAAAAAATCTTTGAGACAAAGTCTCACTATGTAATTCTGGCTGGCCTGGAACTCAATATGTAGGCCAGGATAGCCTAAAAACTCAAGAGATCCACCTGCCTCTGCTTCATGAATGCTAGTTTTAAAGACATTTGCTACCATGCCTTACCAGTTACAAAGTTTTGATTCCAAATATTTATGATAAAGCTATTCTGCTATTTGAAATTAAAGCCTGGAGTATATTTTCTATTTGTTAGCCACATTATAAACAAATACACTTGTGTTCTTAAGAAATCAAGCCATTTCCAACCAACTCATATCACCTTTGATCAGCTTTCCAAAAATAGATTTTTATATATGCTTAATGTGTATCATGCTGGGGAGCTGGATGGGTGGCTCAGCCAGGGAAGTGCAAATGTGAGGACCTGGGTTCAGTTCCTAGCACCCATCTCCAAGCCAAACACGGTGAGGAGCACTTGTAAAACCAGTGCTTGCCGGGAGGACGTGGATACTGGCAATTCCCCAGGGATGACTAGCCAGCTTAGCCAAACAACAAGCATCAGGTTCAGTGAGCTACCATATTCAAAAAACAAGGAAGAGAGCAAAAATAAGGGAAGATACCCAATGTTGTCCTCTAACTCCACACACACACACACACACACACACACACACACACACACACACTTGTGCACACAGAGGAAAACAATGAATGTAAGAAAATATTCAGAGTGGATTTGACACATGATTTTGACAGTATCCGAACAAATTATTTTTAAATTCATTGAACTTGGGTTCTCAAGGAATGGTAATAGCATTTAATAAATGCTAATTACATCTCTTAATTTGCATACATTATCCTGATAAGTATTACAGTAATTCTTCAGAGGATGTGTTCACCCCTATTTTTACACAAGCATCTTATGCTTATAAATGCAGAAGTTATGGAATTGAATGACTTTATGATCCCTCCGGTCTTCTTTAATTCTTATTACCGCAGTTTTCTCTTAAAATGTCCTTTCTGCCTTAATCCTCTTTACTTGAGTTTGCCTCGTGCTTTACAAACTCTCTTCTGGAGATTCAGTCCTGAGTCTCATGTTCTGCAATGAGGGTTGAGGTCCCTGCTCCCAAACCTAGTAGGCACAAGATGCTGCCACTCGCCTCATGTCAGTGTTGCTCTTTGGCTGACTAGACCCTTCAATGTCCTTGATAGAGAAAGGGCTTATTCAGCCAGCTTGTCCCTCAGCTAGAGAGCCATTCTTGGAATTAGATCAGTTCTCTTATCTCTGGTCACACCCAGGCTACATCCATCCTTTGGCTGCTAACCATTGCTGAGGTCCAATTGTACTCAGTATGACATTGAACAGTATGGAGTGATGGATGAGAGGTATGTTAAACATATGTCAGTGCTGTTCTGGAAAATTGTCTACAAATCCTTGGAGTATGTTTAAGGCTTCACTTTTGAAGTATTAGAGACAAATTGGAATGTATTCTGAGGGCACAATCCAGTTTGGTGGAAAAGTTGAACAATGTAAAAAGTAGTTGAGTTAATTATATAGCTGTCTATTGTTCGTTACAGAGTTCTATAAGGAAGGGGTCTAAGCCCTGGGGTTTAAGAAGCAAAGACTAGTGGATTTCTGAGTTTAAGGTCAGCCTGATTTATAGAGTGAGTTCCAAGACAGCCAGGGGTACACAGAGAAACACTGTCTTGAGGGATAGGAGGAAAAAATGAAGCAAAGACTGAAATTTAAAAGAAATTAGGAACCATGTATGGTTTATCCTGCATTTAATCCTGCACTCAGGAGGCAGAGGCAAGTGGATTTCTGGGAGTTTGAGGACAGTCTGGTCTACAAAGAGAGTTCCAGGACAGCCAAAGCTGTTAGAGAAACCCTTGTCGAATCCCCACCCAAACTATACATACATACATACATACATACATACATACATACAACATACATACATACATACATACATACATACATACATACAATTAAGAAAGATGGACAAACTCAGTTAATGGCTAATGATTTGGCTCAATTTGGACATTATAATTGTCAGAACAGGGAATCTTCTTGAGTAATGGAAGCGATGGAAGTTTCCAGTGAAAGCTAGCTGAGCATTGATCAGGCATTATCTGGAGATTCATACACAGTAAAGAATTGGGTTAGATAACCAAGATCACAGTGCTGCTGGGCAAGTTGTTCCACCTCAGCCTCAACTCTCTTCTAAAATGAGCCTCCTGGGGCTCCCATGCATGAGGGTCCTAGATATACCCCCCCAAGCTCTGCACCTAAGCAAAACCTCCTTTGACACAAAACGTACATGCTAATTTTTCTGTTATTCTCTGGTAACAGAAAGGAGAGCTTAAAAGGCACATACTTAAGGAAACACTTTTGTCGCTAAAGCCATGCTTAATTAACATTCTGATTTTAAGATTTTTTTCTCCAGTTCTTTGGGTAAAATTGTGGTAACTGACATATCATGCTCTTAATCTTTCTGCTATCTAACTTATTTATAGAAAAGAAAGTCATATTAAAAACAACAACATTATTAAGCGATTTTTACAGAAACATAAGGCAATTTTGACAGCGACTCTCATTCAAAAATGCATTGAATATAAACTCCCTTCCAAGGGCTATGCTTAGTCAAAAGATGATTAAGGCAGTAGCCCTGACTTTAAATTCACCATGTAGTTGTGACATGATGTGACAGGTGCTCCCCTACAGATAAGAACAAAGCTTATAAGGGTTCCAAGAAGAGGGTGACTAACTTCTGGAGGCTGTTTTACATAGCAGTATCTTCAAGGGTGATGATGGATTTTCCCATCAGACAAATCAAGAAAGGATAGAATGCCATGTGCAGAGAGAGGAATGGAAGCCATGGAGATGAAGACTGAGCAAATGGTAGGAGACGGAGAAAGGAAACCGACGGTGGCTCTACAGAAGTTTGCTGGCTACTATGTGTGCTGAGTTTTGTCATTCAGTGCTCTCTACACGGCAAACTTGTGAGCACCACATTATTTTTGTCCTTCAGATGTTTTTCGAAGGATGACTTGATATTCTTACAAGTGTGAAAGATGGCTGCCAAGATTCGACACATAGTTTATCTAACTCATCAGGCTGTGGGATCTCAGGCAGAAGGGAGAAGGACATCACTGAAGGATTCGAAGGCTAAGGGCTATGTGGGTACAGGAAGCTAACGGCATGGTAGCAGAGAAAAGCTTAGCATAATTTTTTTTTTTTTTTTTTTGCTTTGAAAACCTCAGCTTTAAAAGAAATATTCTCTGAAGTTTACCTGGCCTAGTGTAGTCCTTATGTTTAGGAAAAGTAAAGGACCCTGTGCTGTGTTCTTTCGCCGACAGGGCTATCCAGGTTGAGAATGGTAGTTTTTCCTTCTCCTCACTCACTAAGGATTAGTGTGGCTATGGGACTTTGTACAAATAGAGCTTCCAGGACTGGAAAAACAGAGCTGCAACTTCACTAACACCATGCTTTGTGAGTAGATTGTAATTTTTGAAGAAAGGGTTGGTTGGCATAAAAGAACTACTACATACAAAGAGCTACATATACTTAATATAGACAGTTTGGTGATTTTTGACACGTGCCCACAAACATGGTTACCACCACAGTCTTCCTAATGTTCCCTTTGCCCCACAATTTTCACTTGAGATAGGCTCTTGCTATGTAGGCCAGTCTGGCCTCAAACTCACAGAAATCTGTAGATGACATGCATCTGCACACCAGCTCTACAAACTTTCATTGATGGCTATTGCCAGTATGCTTTACTAATAAGTATCATTTAATAGACCATAGATTTTTTTCCGAATTCATGAAACGTATAAATCCTGGTATCCACTACACTCAGAGTGCCATTTCAAGATAAAATACACAAGCATCCTCATGTATAAAATACCACTGTGGCTTTCACCCATTCTGTGAGTGAACATCTAGCTCTGCCCATGTCTTCAGCCTTCCACATGTATAAGGAGATGACCTACATTTCTTGCACTGAAGTTTCTCTAGCAGCAGGGTCTGAGTGGTATGGCGAGAAACTGGAATGTCAGAGATGAGACACTCCTATTCCAGCAAGGACCCCCTTTGTCTTTTCACATTTTAAACTGGGATTCACTTGGCAAACGTCTTTATTGAATGTACGAGACTCAGTTGTACGTCTCACAACAACCTCCGTGACCAGAGAAAGAATGGAACATACCTTCCATGTTTCCTACTTCAAAATTCTCTCAGCTTTCAGTTACTCCACTTTTTCTTCAGGAGATGAAGCAAAGACATAACCTCAATTTAGCGTCCTTAGTATTTTACCTCTGTGGATGATGACCAAAAAGATGTCAGAGAACGGAAGTAACCTTATTGTGAAGGAAAGTCTCAGGTTTTCAGTTTCTTTGAAACAAGCTGAAGAGATTACAGAGGCCAATGCTCTAGGTTGTTTGTTTGTTTGTTTGTTTGTTTGTTGAGACAGGGTCTCACTGTTTAATTCTGGCTGAACTGGAAATCTCTGTGTAGACCAGAATGGCTACAGGGTTATAGAAGGTCTGCCTGCCCCTGCTTTTTGAGTGCTGGGATCAAAGGCATGTGCCACCACCACACCAGGCCACTCTAGATTCTCTACAGTACAGAGTCTTTCATCTTCCTGAAATGGAGATGCAAGTGTTCCATGTGAAATGGAGATAATGTAGACTTCCCAGTTAATGGGCTACAGAAGCTCTGTGCTAAATGTGTGACCTTTGATAGAGTGACATAATTAAAACATGTCTTTCACATCCCTTTCCAACTATCTTTTTGTTTGTTTTGGGTTTGGGTTTTTTCGGGGTTTGGGGGGAGTTTGAGATAGGGTTCCTCTGTGCAGCCTTGGTTGACCTGGAACTCACTCTGTGTACTGGTTGGTCTTGAACTCAGAGATCCACATGCCTCCGCCTCTGCCTCTGCCTCTGCCTCTGCCTCCGCATCCGCATCCTGAGTGCTGGAATTAAAGATGGGTACTATCACCAACCAGCAACTGGAGTTAATGGGTTGTAGATTCTGCCTCTTTCTTTCATGTGCTTGAAACACTGGAAAGACAGACTTGGCTCAGGATTGCCAACAGTGCAATTTAAATTGTGTTTTCAGGTCAGGTAGAGATTTGTTGAGCATTTAGTATCAGCCAGGAATGATTTAGAAGATATCTACCTGCTCACATTCTTTCTGAATTTTATTTTTCAATAGGATTTTTTTTAAAGTATACCATCCTAGCTTTTTAGAATTTCAAATACCGCTTCTCCAAGTAGAACATTCCGTTTCCTCCTTTGAGTTATGAGCTTTCAAATACGAGTCATACTCCAAGCTATAACTAGCACTCAAAAATGTGTGGTGGACCTGGGAACCACAGAGATGCTTAATCAGTAAAGTGCTTACCACTCAAGCATAAGGACCTGAAGTCAAGTCCTAGAACCCTGTAAATATATATTTAGAAGCCAGTTAATGGCTTATAATTCAAGTCCTGGTTAGGTGGAGAGACATGGACTGGGCTCTCTGGCCAGCCAGTCTGGCCTAATCAGCAAGCCCTGGCCAGCGAGAGACTTGCTCAAAAACAAACAAACAAAACTAAGGTAGATGGCTCCCTCACTATGATTCCAGAGGCTCATTCCTGACCATCATAGGCACATACACACATGCGTATATGCACACACACTCATTCCTAACAAATGAATTCTCCCAAATGTATGTTGAATCTAAATTTGACGAAAAAAAAATACTCCCTATTTATCTCAGATGAGTTCACCTTGCCCCGTGGTTCTCAGCAGGGAACACAGAGAATGGAGCCCCATCTGTTCTCTGTCTACCACATTTTGTCAACCCAGCTCCATGAACTACAAAAAATTCTGAGTTGTAAAACTTAGATGAAACCAAATATATCTTTGAGTTGTCAGCAGCAATATGTTCATTGTGAGAGGGGAGAGGGCTCCTCCTGAAGTTGATAGCTCTAGAAATATGTCCTCATATACACCTGACAGTACCATTCTGTGGAAACACAGAATCTGGTTGGAATGTGTGTCAACTTCATGGCTCTGGCACTTATTAACTGAATGTTCTAGGATAAGTCAACTTACATAAAGTCTTAGTTTCCACAGAAGAATAGATATAAACTATCCCATAGGTTTATTGAAAGGGTCAGATAAAATATTGTATATGAAACTACTTTGTGAACTGATCTAATTTTTTTAAATGACATTTATTTATTTATTTATCTATTTATTTATATTTGGTTTTTTGAGACAGGATTTCTTTGTGTAACATAGTTCTGGCTGTCCTGTACTCACAGAAATCAGCTTGCTCTGCCTCCTGAGTGCTGAAACTAAAGGTATACACCACCATGCCCAGCCATGATTTAATATTATTGATTAATATTAAATTAATAATATTATTATTGATTAATATTAATATTAATATTAGAATAACAATATTGATACTCATTTTAAAAATAAGAGTAACACTCCTCCTGAAGCGGTGATATTTTTCAAGATGAGAAAAAAACCGTTGTTTATACTCAATTGATTCCTAGTTTTGTGTGTTACTGTTATTGACTGCATGTCATTTCAGATATTACACAGCTAGCTCTAGAACACTATTGGCTTCATTTTCTAAAATGAAAAGAATTTTTAGCATCATCAGACTCAACAAAACTGTCCAG
Source organism: Mus minutoides (assembly GCA_902729485.2). Taxonomy (NCBI): domain Eukaryota; kingdom Metazoa; phylum Chordata; class Mammalia; order Rodentia; family Muridae; genus Mus; species Mus minutoides. Next base: position 10,942 of record LR752376.1, read on the forward strand.
AAGATGCTTGTGATTGGAGAAAAGAGAGCACGAAAATGAGAGTCTATAGTTTCCTGCTAGGGACATTTTCTAAATATCTAGAGCCCAACAAAATATGTGAACATTGCTGTGAACCTACTTTCAAAATGTAGTTGCTGATTGGACATTTTATGAAACCAATGAAAGGGAAGGTCCAACTAAAAAAAGCAGTAGATTTGTGCTGTGGTTTCAATCCGAATTGTCCCTCACAGGCTCATGTTCTGGACCCCTTTCACTAGATGACAGAGTGGACCGCTAGGGGAGGGCCTTTGGAGTTGCTAGGTCAAATCCTGCTCTTGGCTTCGCTGTTTGCTTCCTAGTTCATTGTAGTGTGCATGATCTCCAGCAGATTTTCCTTCCAGGTTGTCATGCCATCACTACCTTGACAGACTGAAGCTCTCTGAAACCGAGAGCCACAATAAGTCTTCCTTCTCTTAATTGAGCCTGTCAGGCATTTCATCATGGTAACATGAAAGTAATTAATACAAGTTGGAGTCAGGAGGCCTTAGTTCAGATCTTGACATAAATGGGTTATCTCTAAAGAAAAAACTCAGCGCATCCAGTCAACCTTGGATTATTTTTGAAATAGTCTATGCACATGCGTACTGAGACATAAGAAAAGTTTGGATGGGATCTGTCTGTATAAATTCTGATTCTCTACCTGAAGCAAGTCATAAATAGCCATACTATATGTGTGCCTCTTTCAATTTTCTTAGTGCTGCTGCTCTTCTGAGCAGTTCTTATTTAATAGAATTTAGTCTTACTAATCCTTATAGTTATAGGCTATATAGTCATAGTTTTCCAATTGTATCATGACATGGCTTCCATAGTGGTCACACTCAACTTATTCCTTTCCTATTCACTGAACAATCACCAATGAGAAAATAGGATCAACATTGTCTTTATGAGTTGAGCTTCTGAACTAGAACTGGTACAAAATTAACAATGCTGAGAACTGGTCCTTGAAACTGACTCAAAGAAGCATGTAGCCCCACACGTAATGATACAAACTGCCTTTTTGTTTCTCAGAATTACATTTCCTCTTTTCTTAAAAAATGTATTTTTAATTATGCACGTGTATTTAGAGGAGACAGATATATGCGCTCTAGTGAAGGTGACTGCAGAGGCCAGAGAAGCTGGAGTTACACAGACTGTTGACATTGCTTGATGTCAGTGCTAGGAAATGACCCGAGACCCTTAGGAACAAACCATATGAGCTTTTGAGTGCTGAGTCACCTATCTAGCCTATTTTTCATCTTTTGACCAGCAAACTCTCACATTGCTATCTGTCCTCCAACAAAAGGAACATTGTAATTTTTTTCTCCCTTCTTTTTCTCCTTCCTCTTCCTCCCCATAGTTTTGGGGATCCTCCCCAGGACTTTGTATGCTAAGCAGGTGCTCTGACAATGTTCTCTGTCTCCAATCCAGCCATCAATTTTGGTAGTTCACCTCGACACATGGAGGTCGTAGTTGTCCCCTTGCTGGATCGGCATTCAGTAATAACCACATGAAAGGATCAACTTTATTAAGGGGTGAAAGACATTTGAAAAGATGGGCACAGCCATTTGTTTTGTTTTTGTTTTTTGAGACAAAGTTTCACTATTTAATCCTGGCTAGCCTAGATCTCACAGAGATCAGCCTGTTTCTGCCTATTTTTAAAGGACTGCACGTGCACTCACTGGTCATCTCAGCTCCTGAGGAGGATTGGGAATTCAAAGTTAGCATACATGGTCAACATAAGAGGCCCTCTTTCAAAAGAGCAAATAGTCAAAAAAAAAAAAAAAAAAAAGAAAAATCAAACAAAAAGTCATGACAGTTGTCACTTATTAATTGTCCATATCAAGTTCGAATTTCTTTTCCTATTCATAAGTTATGTTTTCTTCATTAAAAAGAGCCTCACTAGGCCTAGTGACACACACCATTAATTTTAGCACTTTGGAGGCTGAGGAAGGAAGGTTGTGTGCTTGAGGCCAGCCTGGGCAGGACTTTGACTTATAAACAACCTGTAAGACAGACTCTTTCCCCAAGTCACTTTGGGTCACTGTTGGCTACAGCAATGGAAATCAAAGTAGCACACACTGCCTAAGCACATGACAACTCCTTACGCAGATGACAACTAGGATGGGATCCTAGAATGTGAAAAAGAACACGTGCAAAAAGTAAGATCTGGACAAATGATGGTCTTCAGTTAATGTGTCAGTGTTGATTCCTTGGATCCGATGTTAATATAGGAACCTTTGCAGTTCTGTGATAGGGGTAGGTGTGCAGGAACTCTACACCACCTGCTCAGATACTCTGTGACCTAAAACTTTTTGAAAAAGTAAAAGGTATTTTTAGTGTTTTTTTTTTTTTTAATTTGTTTGCTTATGAGGCAAGGTCTTACACAGCTTACCTGGCCTGGTACTCATTGTATAGAGTAGGCTGGCCCTCCAGCTTGCAGCAGGACCCCTGGGTGCTTACATTTCAGGCATGCACAACCACATATAAAATTTATTTTTTTTAAAAAAAAATCATAGATATAACAGACAATAGAAAAGAAGCAAATGAACTCTCAGCATGGAAAAAATATTTAGAGGTGGGTGACTTATCTCTGGAGTCTTTGCATGCTACTTTACATTATGCAGTGCCTATGTGGTCATCAGAGGTAACATCTTTAATGTAATATTATTCCTATCCTAGAAATGAAAAGCTTCAATGTGGACTTGAGATATTACTGAATAAAACTAGTAGTGGGAGGGCATAATTTAAATCGACGGCTTTAGACTTATGCCACAGCTTTGTCCTAATGTCCTGCAGAGAATAGGGTGACTAGAATAGAGGCAAAGAATTCTATCAAGGACACCTTTTCTGAGGTCATGGTACTCTTTTGGTAGACTATGTGATTATGGAGAAAGTTCATCATGTGCTCTGGCTTTGAGGAATATAAACTGTAATGGGAAGTTAGACTAGTACAATTTGTGATAATACTGGATCCATCCATTGGGCTAAGAGAGAGGGTCAGATCTAGAATTTCCTGCATAGTCTGCTGTAGATGGTAAGCAGTTTCAAGGTCATACCCCTACACTTAAGTGCAGTCAGTGCAGATTGGAAGATTGCGTCTTTTTACCTAAGGCAACATCCACAGATAAGCATCTTGGTTCCTTTCCAGATGTAAAATAAGATGACATACACAGATGATAAAGCTGACAATATTGTATCTAGTAGAAAAAAAACTCTAGTTTTTCAACTGTATTTTCCTTGTGAGTAAATAGTTCACAATTTGACTTTAAACTTAGATTCGAGAAAAATTCCATTTATTAAAATATAGTTGATTATATAATGATAGTTGCACTTGCAGAATACTTACCATATGCCAGATATTATTCTAGGTATTTTGCAAGTACTGTATCTTTATACAACAACCCTGGATTAGGTTAATTTTAACTTAAAATTTACAATTAAGGGAACTGAGTGTACAGAAGTTTAAAATTCCATTTAAAATTTTTAAAATTTAACCAAGACTATCCAATTTGAGGTGGCAGAAACATGATTTGACCAGAGGCAGTACAATTCTAGAACCCACACACAGAATTGTTAAGTGTCCTATTCTCTTGCCTCCTAATGTGTGTTTGCTTACACCATAATTTATCTTGAAGGCATGTAGCTTATCTAATTTTAAAAATTATTTTCAACTTCTTAAGCATCCTAACTACTAGTTAGCAGGGGTATAAAAAAGTCTCTTATTTGATTTGCTTTAAAGTTAGTTCAATTAAATACAGCCATCTGTTAGTATTTGTTGCTAGTATGCATGGTTGATTCAGCATTCAAAAATCAAATAATGAAATACCAATTATTAGCTAAATAATGGCAAGAAATTGGGTAGGTATGATCATTTCAATTGGTAAGGAGGAATCGTTTGAAGAAGTTCATCTTTTCACTTTAAAAACATTTAAAAATACTAGGATTAGAAGAAAACTAATTACCTTGATACAATAAAAGCCGTATATCAAACCCCACCATATTCAGTGGTCAACATTTCTGGATATTACTTCTTTTTCTCTTTGTCAAGTCTTAATCTATTCCAGGGATATGATACTGTAGTACTACTGGGCAGAATGCTATATTTTCAGAAATGTAAAACACAAACGCACATTGATATCATTACAAAAGCTCCTTTGTGTCATTGATTTAAAATGTTTGATGACTGATTATGGGATGGATCCCCTGTGGTGGGGTAGTCCCTGTATGGTCCATCCTTTCATCTTAGCTCTAAACTTTGTCTCTGTAACTCCTTTCATGGGTATTTTGTTTCCTCTTCACAGGAGGAATTAAGTATCCACGAGCTGGTCTTCCTTCTCTCCCACTCCTCTCCCTTCCTCTCTCCCTCTCTCCCTCCCTCTCCTTCCTTCCTTCCTTCCTTCCTTCCTTCCTTCCTTCCTTCCTTCCTTTCTTCCTTCCTTTCTTTCCTTTTCTTTCTTCTTTCTTTCTTTCTTTCTTTCTTTCTTTCTTTCTTTCTTTCTTTCCTTCTTTCCTTCTTTCCTTCTTTCCTTCTTTCTTTCTTCCTTCTTTCTGTTTTGTTATTTGAGACACGGTTTCTCTGTATATATCTAGCTGTTCTGGAACTTGTTCTGTATACCAGGCTGGCCTCAAACTCAGAGATCCAACTGTCTCGGCTTCTCAAGTGCTGGAATTAAAGATGCGCACCATCACTGCCCAGCCCTAAAAGCACATTTTGTATGTTGGTTGGTTGAAATTAACTGCCCTCCCCGCTTTAGGCAGGGTCTCATATAGCCAAGTTTGTCCAGAAGCTGAGCTGGTTTGAATTCCTAATCCCCATTCCTCAGTCTCACTTGAGGTAGGATTACAAGCCAAGCGGTGTCAACAAGGTCACACATTTTGTTATTTCTAAGAGAACAGATGAAATTATTTTTATATGCAAGTGCTTTTTTTTTAAAAAAAAAAGAAGGAAATATAGCCTTCTAACAAAAATGGAAAATGTTCAGAAGCTGTGCATGGGGAGGTAGTTTGGGGGTGTGTGTGGAGCATACCAGAGAAAACCTCTCTATATTACTTTATTCCAACCAGGGTTTACTCTAATTAGCAGTGGGTCACTATGTTAAATCACTCACAAAACAAATTATGTCTTAGTCATTTGGAAGAACCAAGTTCACTTTTACAGTTTTTTTTAGAATAATACTGACATATACTGAAACTTCCATTTACTATTGTAGAACCCAGGGCTTCCTAGATTTAGAAGCACTTTAAAGGTTATTTTTTGAGACTCTTGTAAGACTCAGCAAGAATCTTACAACTTAATTTTCAGTTAAATCAACATGTCATGTTAAAAAATTTCACACCATTAAAAAGTAGTTTATATCTACTAATGTATAATTTACATAAACCAAACCTCTAAGAGTCAAGTTTCTCTCTTGACCACTTGGCAAATTCTTAATCATTTCTATGATATAGGCCAACTAGAATCTTCTTTCTGTGTGATTCCTGGCTAGCAACAACTGGTATTCTCAAAGTACTTTATAATCTCTATCAAAGCACACTGATATTCACAAAAATGTCACCCTTCATGTGTTTGTGTCATTGATTCCACATGGCTGCCATTTTTAGGTGAATGGTATAACTTAAGTCCAAGGCTCTCTACATCAACCTATAAGTGCCTCTCACATTAACCTCTAAACTATGGAACTTGCAAGTTAACTAACCAGTAAAATTTAAAACAGGAAGCTAGTAGAGGCTTAGAGATTATCTTTGCAGGGAGGTACAGTACTGTCCAAAACGATTTTGAGAGCTGTGGCCACATGTATTCATATTTGAAATCTTTTATTTACCATAGGTGGTTTTATATAGTCTTAAAACTATCTGAGATACAAGAACATGATCAAACATATAAATGTTTGAAGCCTATGAGCATAAAGAATAGTGGACAATATTTTGTTTCCCTTAACCAAGTACTATGTAGATCTCTTTTAGCTCATCCACATCAAATTCCATCCATCCAATTTGCAATTGATTTCATTTTCTGCTAATCTCTACTCCAAGATACTAGTTTCTTAGGCTAATAAACACCATTCTAGGTCTCTTGTACTTTAACCTTCTGATGTATATATAGAGTCAATTTTCCACTATTTAAAATTATTTTATATTTTTGTGTGTATGCATATTTTTGCTCCGGTGCGTGGATGGTTGTCAGAGGACAGCTTTCAGAAATTGATTCTCTCATATTACCATGTGGGTGCTAAGGATTTAACTCAAGTTGTCAGGCTCAATGACAAGCATCTTTACCCACCGAGCTTTCTTGTTGGCTAAGTTTTACACTATTAACTTTAGGGGGGTCACATGTTAAAAATAAGCAATATCACAGACACTTTCTCTGCTGGGTTTGACATAAAACAGTTTAATTTAAAGATTGTACACCTACATATTAAATTATGTATAAGTGTGTTAGGAGAAGGTGATGCTCACATGTTGCTGGTGCTCATGGAGTCCAGAAGAGGGCATTGGATCTTCTGGAGCTGGAATTCCAGGCAGTTGTGAGCTTCCCAACATAAGTGCTTATGTCTTTTTCGCTGCTCACCCCTCTCTCCAGCCTTATAGATATATTCTTTATAATAGGTTATCTCTTCTTCATAACCAAGAAGTGGATAAAGTTAGTCAAGAGCCATAAAATAGTACTTCCAAGGGCACATGGTGTGGTAGATACTGCTTCTGCATAATGGAGTAAATTTGAAGAATTAGGATAGCGAAGAGTAGTAGACTCAATTTCAAAGAGCAGAGTAGCATGGGAAACCATAGAGAGAAAAACAGGACAGCTTGAAGAGAACAGTGAAACAAGAGTAACATAGCCAAGAAAGCAAATGACACACAGTCTCATCCACGTGGCTGTACAGCAGGGGAGACAAGCAACCACCTCAAGGGTCAGTTAGAAGCCATGGGGAAAAATCTAATGTGGACAAATCCACATCGGCCAGACTTAAATCCCCTTGGCCATTCTGATGAGAGAGTGACTCCTCTGTTGTGGTGAATCAACAATCACTCCCACTTGAGTGGTTGTACTTGCATCATCTTAAGGAGGTACACAATTTAAGATGTTCTTGAGACCCAATAACAAAGAGCAACCACAAGTCAAGGAGCTGTGTGAAAGTTGCCACAGTGCTGGTCAGTGACCCCCGTGTTACTAAGTGTGAGACCGAAATGGTCGGAATGCAACTCAGAGACTTCCAAAGGATACTTCTAAAAAATCATCAGTGTCTTCAAAGATGAAGCAGTCAGATGACTGAAGGAAGGAAGTCGATTCAGGATGTAAACAGGAAAGTCAACAAGAGAGAAAAGGTGGTCAGAAATATAGCAAAGAGCATACATCTTAAGGAAAAGCCAAATGGAAATGTTGGAAATGAAAAAACACAAATTTGTAAAATGACTGGAAAATCTCAGTTGGGGTTTTTATTGCTTTGAAGATACACCATGACCACCAGAAACTTGAGAACATTATCAAGAGACCAAGTCTGAGAAGTCATGGGGTAGAAGCTGAGGTTAAACAACAGCTGACTGAACTCAGGGGCTCTAGGAATGACTCTGCCATTAAGAGTGCTGGGTTCAGCTTCCAACACCCACACGGCAATGCACAACTGCCTGGAACTCCAGTCCCGGGGTATCCAGTGCCCTCTTCTGGCCTCCTCGGGCACCAGGCACACACAGCATGCACAAGCATACACAGACAAAACACTCATACACACTAATTAATTCAAAAGTAAAATGTTGAAGTAATAGGATAGAAATCTATTAAATAAAATTACAGCAGAAAATTTCTTACATTTAATGAAAGAAAAGGCCATTCAAGCATGAGACATTTAGAAATTCAATTAGACATGGATAGGGAGAAATCTCTCCGTGACACATTATAGTCAAAATGTCAAAGCACAAAATAAATACTATTTGAAGACAAAAGAGAAAAAATGCCAACACAATAACAAAAGCAAATCTGTCAAAATAACATCTGACCTTGTTGTGCCTCATTTGGTAACTTCAAAACACCACCAAGAAGTCAACTCTGATGCAATCACATTAGGGTCTCTATTTTAAGCTAGGGTCACACCATCTCTGACGCAGCAGAGCGGGAGGTTGAAGCCCCGAGCTCTAAGTGGCACAAGGTTTTATAGGTAATGGTAAGTAAGTGAAGGGGTTTCTGGACTGGCACACATCTGATTGGGGGGCCATTACAGAATTTTGTTGCCCTTTAACATAATTGGCTGGTGATGGAAGCCAAACCATAAACTTAACTTCTGCCTTCCTCCTGATTGGTGGTTGTTAGGAAGTGAAGTGGCAGGAGAAGCCTGGGAACCCAGAGGTACAGATTTGTTGGAGAGTAACCTAGAAACTGGTGCTAGGTACCGACTTGTCAGATAACTTGAGTTCAAACTTAGGTCAGGTTCTCTAAGATGGAGTCTGAACCCAATCATTTCCTCCCCATTCTCTGGCAACTAGACAGTATAATCATGGGGCTTTCTGGAGCTTGAAGATATCCTTGTCTAGGTTTTGGAGGGACTGATAGTGTCTCCTCATGACCATAAGCTGAACAGTCCTGAGTCTTTATTTTGTGAACTGGACCAATCTGTTCAGAATGCAGGGGCCAAAGGTGAAGAGAAGTAAAATGAGCAGGGAGCCAAGTAGGGTGACTATCAAGGTGGTCAGCCACAGGGAGCAGTTGAACCATGATTCAAATCAACCTTGTGCCTGTTCCTTTTTGCTTTTTCTCTTGGCCAGGCCTTCTCTAACTTTGGCCATTAATTCCTTGACTACTCCAGAGTGGTCAACATAAAAACAGCATTCTTCTTTGAAGGCTGCACATAGCCCTCCTTGTCACATAATCAGGCCCCCTTCTATTTTAGAGTACTACCTCTGTCAGGGAGCCCAGAGAATCTTAGAGGTGAAAGATCCCTTTTTCTAATCTCTCTACATCAGTATCTATAGCTTCTCTTGGACTGTGATAATGTTTGTTTTGTTACATCAAGGAAGCTACCCCGGTTCCTGTGCCAGCCATGGTCAATCCTATGAGAACTGCTAGGGTTACAGCTGAGATTGGTTCTTCCTTGGCTCTTCTGGGTACTAAAACCAAGGTTCCACCTAGGAGGACTTGTTCATCTGTGTGATAGATGATCCTAAGTAGTAACTGGACAAATACACAGAATCTCTAGTCTTGATGTAGTATATCCCCATGGGTGCATGGGGTGAGCCCATCAGGCATTGGTGGGTAGTAGTGGGTATTTATCATTGTCTGGATTCATTCTGTATGCCCAGTTACAGAGGTGGCTCTAGGCCCCAGGGACTGTCCCTATACAGGTGCCCTGACCTTCTATGGAAGGTCAGCCTAGCCTTACTTTGTTGCCATCTATACTCATTGGGGTCCTCAGTGTCAGTAAAGTTTCCAATCAGGGCTATGCCTTCGAAGTAGGGTGGTCTTATCTCATAGCATAGCCAACATGACTCAGTTAACTTGGGTCTGGATGCATTGGTGACCTGAAAGGACTGGACCATTATGTTTCAGAAAGGCTCATAGCTATCATTACTCACTCTTCCCTGTGTCTTTCTGGCTTAGATTGGGGCCTTGTTAGGGGAAGAAGGGAGTGAGCCCTGGGGTTGGATTGGCATCTGAGCCCACAGAGGTGGTGTAGGTAGAGAGTCTAGCAAGCAGGACATTGGGGCTGAGAGCAATAGGGGGTGTGAGTGTATCTGAACGTAGAGTCAGAAAGTGAACAAGATTCCAGTAACATAAAGTCTCAGTCCCCAAGTCTTACTGGCAATCCAGTCAGCCTCTCTACCATCATCTGTGAATCTGATAACAAGAGAATTGCGTTTCTCCTCACAGACCCAGTTATTGAAACTAGTCATGGTGATGAGGTCCTTTTAGGAGGGCTTCCAGTTTATCCATCACCCTTCTCTAGAACAACTTTGGGACAGCCCCCACCAGATTATGGCTGTAATTCACATTGTGCGATGGCTGAATCCATGCTGCACTCAAGTTCCAGGAAGAACCACATAGCCTGTCTCTGGCCCATACCCCAGAGTAACTCCCCAGCTACTCCCCTAGCCACAACCAATCAGGATTAGTCTTGTAGTTCCAGAAGTACTTTCAGACTGTGATTGTTCATGATTTTGTTTCAGACCATCCACCTGTCATTCAGTTAGATGCTTGCCTACTCCTTCATTTGCTCTCCATTTCCTATAAAACCTTATCTCTCAGAGGTCTCCTGTCCTGCTGCATCAGTGAAGGTGGTGAGCCCAAGCTTGAGTTTAATTTAGAAGTTTGAGCTTGAATAAAGACCCTAGTGTGATTGCATCAGAATTGGCTTCTTGGTGGTCTTTTGGGGTTCTCGAGCACTTTCTGAATGGACATAACAGCCTCTACCCCTTCTCCAGGTCCCAAATAAACTTCCTTCTATATTAGGCCTGTCAAATGGCTTGATTGTTCAGGGGACACCTTGGTAGGGCCTGCCAAGGTACCCCCTCATGCCACTATTATAAACAAAGCAGCAAACATGTGGCTTTCCTCTACCTCTACTGATGACCTTCAAGATGTAAGTAGCCACATGACTGACAGCCATCTTTACTATGGTTAAAGGGTACACGCCTTGTGTCTTCATTATCTTAAGATGACCACAGAGTATAAAGCAACAATTATAAAATATCTCAGTTCTCTGGAACCCTTATTTATTTATTATTATACATTTTTATAATTTTATTTATATTATTGTATTTATTGTTTATTATTGTATTTCATTTTTAGACTAAGGAAGCAACAAGTCTCCAAAATATTTTGGATTAACATGGATTTTTGTATGATGATAAAAATTTAAGGTTATATTTGCTACAAATGCTATATATGTGATTCAACTCTGCTTTGGAATATACTGTATATGATGATAAAAATTTAAGATTCTAAAGGTCTATTCAGATTAACAAAGGCTGATTTAAGACGTATGTCTAACTACTTTTGCCTTTGCTAACTGTTTAACACCAAGCTGCTAGGAAGTTTAGTTAACAACATGTGTTTAATAAATAAGGTATATTTGATAAAGAATATTTATAAATTCATAAGGTCTAATTAGGTTTACAGTAATATTTGTCTAGTTTCTTTGTCTTTTCTCACTTTAAACTTTAGTTGTTTGGATAAAGCCATACCTCCCATCAAAAACAAAAAACAAAAAACCCTGCAATATTCTATAATGGTGCACTATAAAATGATCAGTGAAGTTGTCAGTCTCCCTATGGACTATATCCATGATTAAAACTTTTATTTTGATTATAGAAGAGCTCTAATTAATTTATTTATTTTAAAGATTTTATTTTATTTATTATACATAAGTACACTGTAGCTGTCTTCAGACACTCCAGAAGAGGGAGCCAGATCAGATGGTTGTGAGCCACCATGTGGTTGCTGGGATTTGAACTTATCACCTTCGGAAGAGCAGTCGGGTGCTCTTACCCGCTGAGCCATCTCACCAGCCCCAAGAGCTCTAATTTAAAAGTTGTTATTTTTAAGGCTCAAATGTAGCAGAGATAAAGCTATAAAATCCTAATCTTATAAAAGCTGTTTGGTTTCAGCCCTAGGGACAGGAACTGAGATGCATATTTTACATATCAGAGCAGACCTGCCCTCCAGATTCTCCCTGCATCAGTCTCCACCTGGCATACCCTGCCCCCAACCCTGAACTTTCTAGCCCAGTGCCTGGGCTGCCCTTCCCCCAGAGGTTTTTCCCTATTTAATCCAGACATTTTGGTCTCCCAGGTCTCTCCCTCTCTCCTTTTCTCCTTCTCTCTCTGTGTAAGCATTCTTCCTTTCTCTTCACCATCATCTCTCTCTCCCTTCCCATGGTTACTTCCCTGGCCTCCTGCCCTGAAGCCAGTGAACTTCCCAAGAGCAGCTTCCCAATAAATTTGCATTTAATATAATCTGATCTGGTTTGAATTGGCTCATTTCACCAGTGGAGAAATAATTTATCAAAAGCTATTAATTTATAAACTATTGAAGATAATTAGGACATGCAAGTTAATAGTTACCTTATAAATGATCAATTTCTTTACTGTGTTCTTGCAGGGAGGCTAAGAACTAATGTGATTAATTACAGGAATAAGCTTTATTTAGCTTCCTGTGTATGTTTAAAAAGTGAAGGCTAAAGCAAATAACTAAATCAAGTATACTCAATGGATAAATAGATGGTCTTCAAATTCAGATGGTCCTTAAAATCAGAGATCTGCTGAATTAAAAGGGGGGGGGAGGAGTGACAGCTCCTGGCAGCACCCGTAAGATCTCCTCCAAAGAAGATGGGGGCACAGAAAAACTTAATCTAGAGTTTGCTTTATATGTGGCAAAGTCAGCCATTGTGCTAAAAACTGCCATTCATCCTATCTGCCACCCCAGGCAGGACATTGGGGATTTGATTGCCTGGCTTTGCCTAGACCAGATAGGCTGGCTTCCCCAAATTCCAGAAAAGTCTTCTGGGCCTGGTGACCAAATGCTACCCTGGGACCTCTGCCCGCAATGATTATGAAGGAATGAACCGAGGGCGATTGTCCATGTTAGTACCAGGACATTCCAAACCTATGCGTGAGTTGTGCCGTTCTGGTACACCTTACGGGCTGGGTTTCCATGCTCTCATTCACTGATTTGCTAGAATTCCCACACAGACATATTATTGACATATTATTGACATATTATTGACATATTATTGACATATTATTGGCATATTATTGGTAGGACTGGTTAGCTGGGGGAGTTGGGAGGGGGCTCCAGTTCCCAGAACAGATCCTGTCCAGTTCTGTCTAGATACTAAGGGGTTGGCATTTTACAGCTACACCTCCAGCTGACATAGGAGTTAAGACATTGCCCATCTGGGTGCTCCAACTCTGGAAAGTCGCTCTCTCCCCACAGGCTCTTGCAACCAGCTGAAATCCCTGAATCCAGGGTAGAGCACTTTCCACAGTAAGCCCAGGGCTTACTGGGTAGCCACTAGAGGTCCTCTTGACGACTCGGGCATTCTAGACTGGCTGATTTCCTTTTTGGTTTCTGGATTGTTCTCAGGATGCTGGTAAGGACACCAGCAACCTCCAAATGGGTAATAAAATGTCTTCAAATGTATCCCCAGATACACCACTGGGATGTCTCCTAGAAAAATCTCAAGTCTTTGAACCTAATGCCTCCTTTGAAGGCATCAAAATTAATACACCTTTGCAATAAGGTCTGAACTCAGTACTTGCTAGACAATGGTTCTAAATGGCCACTTAATGGTACCCTAGATCCAATTGTTTTAAAGGATCTTAATAAATACTGCCAACAAACCGGAAAATGGAAAGAGGTTATCTATGTTAAATATTTCATCTATCTTCGTTCCAATCCTTCTATGTGCTCTCCCTGCTCTCCAACCCAACTCCTGTTAGCCATGAATCCTGCACAATCCCCGCTAGATGACACCACAGTGTTAGACCCAGCTAGCCAACCACCCCCTTTCTGCTGTAGGCTTGTTTCTGAAAACCCAAACTGCTACCCCAGTTTCTCCTCATCAAGATACCTCAGAGCCTACTACCTCTGGCTCTCTTTTTTCTGTGCCAACCGCAGGTCCTTCCAAACATTTTACCTTGGTATTGACTTTCACACCACCTATCACTTGTTCTAAGACTATAACCAAATCCCCAAGCTCTCCTCCCTGAGAGGAATTTGACCCAGTGACTGTCCTTCCCCTAAGGGAAGTTGCAGGGGTAGATGGTCTTGTCAGGGTACATGTTCCCTTCTTACTGAGTGAACTTTCTCAGATAGAAAAGAGGTTGAGGGGCTGGTGAGATGGCTCAGCGGATAAGAGCACCCGACTGCTCTTCCGAAGGTGATAAGTTCAAATCCCAGCATCCACATGATGGCTCACAACCATCCGTAATGAGATCTGGCGCCCTCTTCTGGAGTGTCTGAAGACAGCTACAGTGTACTTACATATAATAAATAAAATAAATCTTTAAAAAAAAAGAAAAGAAAAGAGGTTGAACTCCTATACTTCAATTCCTCCACCTTTATTAAAGAATTTCAGTATATTACCCAATTGTACAGTATGGCTTTCCACGATATACACACAGAAACACTTACTAACACTTTGCTTCTCAAACAGCTCGGGCGAGTTTGAGAACAAGCGAGAGCACATGCAGAGGAGATTCATCAAACAGATAGAGCATACCCAATCAGAACAGAGACAGTACCTGACCTGGATCCTCAATGAAATTATAATTCTGCAGGTGGTATTCTAGCCAGGGAGAGGTTTGTTACATGTCTTTTGGCAGGCCTGAGAAAGGCAGCTTTAAAGCCGGTAAATTTTGAAAAACTCCAAGAGGTTGTCCAAGATAAACAGGAAAATCCATCTCAATTTTTAGAATACCTTAAAGGGGCTTTATTGCAGTATACCAATCTGGACCCTGAAAACCCAGAAGGTAAAAAACTCCTAATGACCTATTTATTTTCCCAGAGCTACCCCAACATAAGAACAAAACTTAAAAAGCTGGAGAGGGGACCCCTGACTCCACAAAGCAGAAGTCCTAGCGCTGGCCTTCAAAGTGTACCATGGGAGAAATGAGAGGGTCTGCAAACAAAAGTACAATATGCTGGCAAAGGCTGTCCGACCAGCTCTAGCCACTACCCTGAGCTCATAGTCTTCTAAGACCCAAAGACCACCAGGTACCTGTTACAGGTGTGGTCAGCAGGGTCATTAGGCAAAAGCCTGCCCTAATCCCCGCAAGCCAAGGGGGCCATGCCCTAGGTGCCATCAAGAGGGATATTGGGCTGTCGATGCAAAACAAGGGGACATTACTCCCAGATAACCCTCCAACTGATCTCCTAGGCTTGACTATGGCCAACTGACAAGGCCCAGGCTCCTCTGACCCGACCACTGCCATCATGAACAGGGAGCTTAGGATAATATTGTGGTATGTGGGCGGTCCATCTCTTTCCTCTTGGACACTGGAGCCACTTACTCGGTCCTAACTGAATTTTGGGGACCCACTTCTCCTTCTTGTTTTCCTATTGTTGGGGTAGGAGGACAACCTTACTTCCCTTATCAGACCCCATCACTTAGTTGCATTTTTAGAGTGTACCTTTCACCCATTCTTTTTTGGTAGTGTCAACATGTCCTGTCCCCTTATTGGGAAGGGGTCACCTAGCTAGGCTGGGAGCCTCTATTTCTTTTGCTCCCCATATTCGCCTAAACTCAAGCTTGCCAGCAGTTCCTCTGCTCCTCCTTTTAGCCAGCCAGCCTACTAACAATGCCATGTTATTCCTTTTACCAGCCTCACAGGTAGATCCCCAAGTCTGGGACGCCCAGAACCCCTCTGTTGCTAAACACCATTTTCCTGTTGTCATCCAATTATTGGACCCTACCAGGTACATCACCCAAACTCTCTCTCCAGAGTCTCAGGGGACTTAAGCCAATCATTTCTGACCTCTTGAGGAAGAAACTCCTTTGCCCTACTTTTTCCTCCTTTAATACCCCTATATTAGCAGTCAAGAAACCTAATGGTACCTATCACTTAGTTCAAGACCTCAGGCATATTAATTTCGCAGTGGTACCTCTCCATCCTATTGTGGCTAACCGCTACACACTTCTTTCCACTATCCCCTCAGGAACTTCCCATTTCTCAGTCCTAGATCTCAAGGATGCATTCTTCTCTAGCCCTCTAGATGCCCAGTCACAAAACATATTTGCTTTACTTGGACAGATCCTGATACCCACTTTTCTACCCAACTTACCTGGACTAATCAATCTACCTCAAGGATTCCGGGATAGTCCACACCTATTTGGTCAAGCCTTGGCTTCTGATTTACTATCTTTATCTTTCCCTAAATCTAAGATCATACTTTATGCAGGTGATGTTCTTCTCTGTATTCCCTCTTTAGAAATTAGCCAAACTGACACCTCTGTTCTTCTAAATTTCTTCTCCAATCGAGGCTACAGGGTCTGACCGTCTAAAGTCCAATTATCCACCCCTCAGGTCACTTATTTGGGACTAACAATTACCTTGGCCGATAAGGCTATTACATTAGATATAAAGAATCTGATCCAATCTCTAACTGTCCCTTCTACAAAAGAAGAGATTCTATCATTCCTAGGAATAGCCAGTATTTTATGTTCGTGGGCTCCTTCCTTTTCCCTTCTTTCTCGTCCTTTATATGAAGCAGCATCAGGCTCCACCCACGAACCTCTTTTAAAAACCTATTACCAAGCCTTTTCAAAGGCTCCAACAGACCCTCCTCAAGGCCCCAGCCTTACATCTCCCTGACCTGAGTCGTACTTTTCCTCTCTATGTAACAGAAAAGGAGGGATTTGCCCTTGGAGTCTTAGGTCACTAGATGGGACCTTCTTTTGCACCTGTGGCATACTTGTCAAAAAAATACCTAACCATCCAGGGATGGGCAACTTGTACTCATACTCTAGCAGCCACTGAACCCCTTATTCAAGAGTCAAAAAAACTAACCTTTGGATTACCTATATCTTCTCTTCTCATAACCTGTCACAACTCCTAACATATAAAGGATTACAGACTCTACCTCTCTCCAGGGTTCTCTTTCTCCAGGTAGCTCTAATAGAAGATCCCACACTCACTTTCCAATCATGTCAGCCTCTCAGTATTTCCAATCTTCTTCCTTGACCAAATACTAACCACTCCCTACCTCACTCCTGCACTGAAACTTTAGAAGAACTATCACCTCAGCCTTCACACATCCAGGAGGGCACATTGCCTCAGGCCATCTATACTTGGTATACAGATGGCAGCTCCTTTTTACGTGAAGGAGCCAGAAGAGCTGGCTATGCCATAGTATTAGACACTGAGGTGGTGGAGGCACAGGCTCTTCCTGCCCATACTACCAATCAACAAGCTGAACTAATAGCCCTCACCCATGCTTTTTGATTGGCACATGGACAATCCTTCAACATCTACACAGATGCTTTTCACATCCTCCTGTCCCACACAGCTATCTGGAAGGAGTGAGGGCTACTTACCACGAAAGGAGGATCAGTAACTAATGCAAACCAAATTATGGCCATGCTAGAGGCTTCCCATCTCCCCACAGCTATTGGGATCATCCACTGCAGATCCCACCAGACAGATGACTCTCTTGTCTCCAAGGGAAACAACCGAGCCGATGATGAGGCAGCTAGAGCTGTGGCTCTTAGGGGCCCAGATTTGTCTTATCCTCCCCAAGACATTCTTCACTACAGTCTACATCTCTACCTTCACCCATTGACATCCACCAAACCCTGTTATACCTTCACCAACTTTTTCATCCTAACAGCCAAGCATTGTCTTCTTTTGTTTTTTTCCAATTTTATTAGATATTTTCTTCATTTACATTTCAAATGCTATCCTGAAAGTCCCCTATACCCTCCCCATCCCCCACCCTGCTCCCCTACCCACCCACTCCCACATCTTGGCCCTGGTGTTCCCCTGTACTGGGGCATATAAAGTTTGCATGACCAAGGGGCCTCTCTTCCCAATGATGGCCAACTAGGCCATCTTCTGCTACCTATGCAGCTAGAGACACAATCTCTGGGGGTACTGGTTAGTTCATATTGTTCTTCCACTTATAGGGTTGGAGACCCTTTCAGCTCCTTGGGTACTTTATCTAGCTCCTCCATTGGGAACCCTGAGTTCCATCTAATAGCTGAATGTGAGCATCCACTTCTGTGTTTGCCAGGCACTGGCATAGCCTCACACGAGACAGCTATACAAGACACACCTACAGCCTACTCCTGAAGATTTACACTTCTTAAAATCTGTCACTGCTTCTTGCAAAATCTGTCAGACATCTAACCCCTACTCGAGGTATTGTAGCCCTTCTTTTCCTACTCATCAGGCTAGAAGCTCCCTTCCTGGAACTGACTGGCAACTTGATTTCACCCATATGTCCACTGTCAGACTCGCCAAATACCTCCTGGTTTTGGTGGACACCTTCTCAGGGTGGGTAGAGGCATTTCCCACAACTAACAAAAGGGCTCAGACAGTCTCTGATCTCTGAGAGATCATCCCTTGATTTAGTGTCCTGGTCTCTCTCCAATCAGACAATGGTCCTGAATTTACTTCTCAAGTTTCTCAAATCCTATCTAAGGCCCCAGGCATCCCCTGGCACTTACACATTCCCTACCACCCTCAATCTTCAGGCAAGGTAGAAAGAACTAACTGCTCTTTAAAAACCACTCTTGTTAAGCTGTCACAAGAACTTCACCTTGTTTGGATGAAACTCCTACCTCTGGCTCTTTTCAGACTACAAGCTCTCCCTAGTCGACCTCTCCTCATCTCACCCTTCAAACTTATGTGTGGGCATCCAGTCCTAACTCCCAGCCTTTCACCCAACTGCTCTCCTCTCCCAGATCATTTGCTTACCCCATTACTTTAGCATCTCCATTCTCTCCTATGGAACTTTGCTGACCACCACCTACCTCAGCCACACTCTGTTTCCTACCCACTATCTCTTAACATTGGAGACCAAGTCCTTTTATCTCCTCCAGGTCATCAGCCCTCACCCCTTTCTCCCAAATGGCAGGGCCCTTTTAAGGTAATCCTCGTGACCCCTACAGCTGCTAAGCTCGAGGGATTCTCTCATTGGGTCCACTTGTCTCACCTGAAACCTTTCATTCCTCTGCCTAAAGATGACCCCTCTTCATACACATCGATCCTAACAGGACCGTGCTCTGTTAAGCTCCAGAAGACATCAAGACCATCCGTCTTGTCCCCTGTCCCAGAAAAGGAGACTCCACTCCGACAGCCGAACTGGACTTTGTTGGATGAGACTCTGGATTAGTTGTGGTCTTTTTGTCTTTCCCCTGCTGTTCATTTCCATCAAGGGTAGCCCTTATGGCTGGAGATTTAAAGTCCAAAAAACACCCACAGGCTTTTCAAATAGGGGCGGGAAACTGTTCCATAGCCAGGTGCCAAGAACCAATCTAAATCGACATTGTCCCAGTATCTGTTACCCCATCTGTGTATTATGACCTCTATACTTGCTTTCTCTTTGACCAGACAAAAGATTATTGCAGAAGATGGACAGACAAATGTGGGGGCTGCCCATATTGGTCTTGTGAGATACATATGCTAGGAACACGGATTAATAATTTCTTCTATCGATTCCGCAAGACACTCTCTTTCTACATACGAGACCCATGGGATCCCAGGTGGGAAACAGGAGTTGCTGGTAAGCTCTACTGCAAAACTCAGCCCAGCTCCCCAGTAAGTACCATCCACATCCAGAGAAACTATGTCTCAATTGCCCCACCCCTAAATATAGGAAAAGTAGGAGAGATAATCAAACATTCCTCCAAGGTTCTTACCTCTTTGATGTCCCCCCTCATGAGTACTAACTTGTCATTCTGTCTTTTACTTCAGACCTTGACCTCGGTCTACCAGCTCCTTAATGCCACCAGGCCTGGGCATTAAAGGATTGTTGGCGATGTGAACCTTCTGGAACTAATTCACAATTGTTGGTTACAGCATCTCTGATGATACTACCAAGTCACCTTACCTCACCCCTCGCTAGCTGCCCTAAACCCAATGCTGCCATGACTCCATACCTCTCTTCTATCCCTCTCTTTGGTATGATAAATTGCTTCAAAACCTCTGGGACTTGCCCTGTAGGAACACAAAGTTCCCTAGACTGCAATAAAACCATAACTCTTGACACATCATCTCTGCCACAATGCCCCACAGTCCAGAACATGTCAATCCTTTGTGGCACTCAAATGTCTCATCATCTATAGGCCAGCTGGTCAGGGGTTTGCATGTTGGTACTCCTTTTCCCCCACGAACTGGGGTCATCGAAGGAAATGAGCCCCTACCAATCCCAGATGTAAACATGATAGCTGCCCAACATAAGAAGGCAGTTCAAGTTGTGCCACTTTTGGGTGCCACGGGAATAGTTGTGGGTGCTGGTACTGGAATAGCAGGGATAACCACTTCTATGACCCAATATAATACATTCACTTCCCAGTTTAAAAATGATCTTTAGGAAATGACTGAAACTGTGCTTACAGATCGTTTCTTTGGCAGCTGTTGTACTTCAAAACCAGCGGGGGCTAGATCTGACAGCTAAAGAAGGTGGTCTTTGCCTGTTCCTCTAAGAAGAATGTTGTTTCTATGTTAACCAGCCCAGGATAGTGAAAATCAAAATCTAGGAGCTACAGGCAGACATAAAAAATTTCAGAGACCATGAGATCTCCAGTTCTGGGATTTTTGAAAATCCTATATGGAAGTGGATACTCCCTTTCGTAACACCTTTCTTAGTCATCTTCCTGGTGTTATTTTTCACCCCTTGTCTCATTAATCTTGTCTCTACATTCCTTGGTCTATACTTTCTGCCTTACTCAGATGAAATTTATCCATCTCAGATATCTGCTGGGGTTGATGACTGGTGATTGCTTTGTCATTTAAAAGCAAAGACCAAGGCTTCAGGGGCCTTCTTGGTTCTCTTCATATATAAAAATCAGGGCCACAGGCCACATTTTCCTAGAGCCACTACTAGATCTAGACTTGTTTACCTTATTACCAGACTCAGAAAAGAGGTAAACTAATAAAAAAGGTTTCAAAGTAACTTTTTACTATTCTTTTATTTAACGAAACCTGCTTTACAGTGACTGCTATTAGTAATCAATCATCTGTGTCTCGTGGTAAATAACTGGAAAAGGGGTGATTTAAGGTATATTAATAAAAAAGAAAAATTCTTCAGATTTCTTTCCCTTGAAAATGCTATTATATTAAGACTTCAAAAGTTTAGAGTTTTAACATTAATCAGTGGAATTTGGATAAGCTATTAATCTAGCTCTGGTAAACACTGACTATTATAGTCACAAGCTCAAGATTTTAATTTCCCTTTGGTCGTCTTCTAAGAATAGACTTAAAAGCGCTTCTCATTGTTGTAAAACATCTGTCTAATCTATACACCCAGTTCTTCTGGATAGAGGAAAGAGTGGCCATGCTTTTAACCAAATTTATTTTTTGGGTTCCCAAGCTTTTTCTATGACTCAATGGGAATTTCAGAATACAGATTACAAATGATATAATGCTATCATATCTAATATTATCTTTTTGAAAACATAAAAAAATTTGTAAGTTTCTGGGAATCAACTTGGATCTACCCCTCATAAGTCAAATGGACTCCAGATAAGTTCTGTCAATCAATAGCTTGTTTACCCACCTGCCTACTCCTGAGGGTGGGCTCTCTTCTCTTTTCCTGGCCTTGAGACTGATTTCCCTTCCCCAGCTACCAGGACCAGAAGCCTAAAAGTTTCAAATATATACTTAAGAAAAAATTTTTCCTAAACTCCTTAACTTTACCTTCTGCCGTGTGTGTGTGTGTGTGTGTGTGTGTGTGAGATCCAGCAGATTTCTAATTAATTAAAGGCTGCAAACTGCTCCAACTGCTGCCTGCACATCCCCAGCCCCAGATGATCCTGCAGAGCCTGGACAGCAAGTGAAACAGCCTGCTCCTCACAAACACGGCCAACCTTTCAGCTTTTTATGTCATCAACAATGACTCCCCAATGTCAGCAGAAAGTAGTCATAGATTACACCATCCCCTATAATTTATCATCAATAAAAAAGCTGGGATGTTGAATTTCAAACCCAGGGCAAACAGCTGAGGTGTCTTCTTTAATATATCAAAGTAGTCCTGGCCTCCAGGTTCTCTCAGCATCCCCTAGTCCCTACCTGTTAAAGGGTATTGCTGGCACACCCGACCCTCTTCTCTGAACTCTCCATCCCAGGGGCTGGGCTGCTCTTCCCCAGAAGTTCTTCCCTATATAATCCAGACATTTTGGTTACCTGCCCCCTTTGCCCCTTTGGCCTCATGGCTGCTATACCTGGTTTCCCTCCTTTCCCTCTCCCTTCCCCTCTGCATCCCCTCTCATGGCTCAGGGTCATGTCCACTCTGGACTCTTCTAGATGTCCTTGAATCTGGCTATGCTCTTCCTTTATCTACAATGAATTTTCTCCACTATCCCTAGGAAGAGTCTTGTTCTTTCCTTTTCTTTTTATTTCTGTTTTATCTCTGGGTATATAAATAAATCATCTCAGTAAGGGATGGCTATTCCTTCCACCTCTTTTGTATGTTTTCAGATAGGTTAGCTTTTTCTGAGGAGGAGTCTCCTGAATAGGTTATTGACAGGCCCAGTTGAACTAATTCTTTAAGATGAATACAATGATTTGTAATGATTGAAGCAGCTTAGTTAGACTGTTACATGTCCACACAGGAGCAGAAGTACAACTCAAATTCTGATCTTTTAACCATAAAGAGATAACTTTTTCTCAATGGGCCTCAACAAAGCCCTGAACACTTTACCTTTTCATATGATATTTTAGATTTTACAAGGGGACCAAACTGATTCTTTTCTTTTTAGCTTTACCAGAGAAACAGGACTTAGGGTCCAAAACTGATTATGAAGAAGGATGTGATGGTTTGTATATACTTGGCCCAGGGAGTGGCACTATTTGGAGGTGTGGCCTTGTTAGAGTAGGTGTGTCACTGTGGGCATGGGCTTTAAAACTTTCATCCTAGCTTGCTGGAACCCAGTCTTCTCCTGTTTGCCTTCAGAACAAGGTGTAGAACTCTCAGCTCCTCCTATACCATGCCTACCTGGATGCTGTCATGCTCTTGCCTTGATAATATTGGACTGAACCTCTGAATCTGTAAGCCAGCCCAAATTAAATGTTGTCTTATGAAGTACCCCTCTATTTCCTTTCTTGATGTTGAGATTTAAGTTACATTTATCCTGGGCTATCTGTTTTGTAACTTTGAGCTAAATAAATAATTCCTCCCTCAAAAAAAAAAAAAAGTGGCCTTGGTTATGGTGTCTGCTCATAGCAGTAAAACCCTAATATGACAAAGGGGTTTGGCTATTTTCTGAGCCATTAATCCCATTTCTAGAATTTAAATCGTATTTATTTAGTGTGTTGTCTGTGTGTATGCCCATATCATGATATACATGTGAAGGTCAGAGGACAACTTGAGAGTATAAATTCTCTCCTTCCACCATGTAGGGCTTGGGAAGTAAATTCAGATCACGAGGTTTGTCAGTAAGTGCCCTTACCCGCTGTATTAGTCAGGGTTTCTATTCCTGCACAAACATCATGACCAAGAAGCAAGTTGGGGAGGAAAGGGTTTATTTGGCTTACACTTCCCCATTGCTGTTCATCACTGAAGGAAGTCAGGACTGGAACTCAAGCAGGTCAGGAAGCAGGAGCTGATGCAGAAACCATGGAGGGATGTTCTTTACTGCCTTGCTTCCCCTGGCTTGCTCAGCCTGCTTCCCTAAGACTGCCAGCTCAGAGATGGTCCCACCTACAAGGGGCCTTTCCCCCTTGATCACTAATTGAGAAAATGCCTTACAATTGGATCTCATGGAGGCATTTCCTCAACTGAAGCTTCTTTCTCTGTGATAACTCCAGCTGTGTTAAGTTGACACAAAAGTAGCCAGTACACCCTCTGAGCCATCTCTCTGGCCCCATGGGAATTTTTTGAGAGGACACATTGGCAAAGAACAAACTGGGCCATGCACATCATAGCATATTATTATTAATATACAGCATTATTTATAATAGCACCAAGATGTATACTAATAGAACATTGGCCGATTAAATCAAAAGATATTTGGTAGCATTAACAGCAAACAAGGAAGACTCTTTACCAGTATTAAGGAAAGTCTATAACATATTGTTAAGTGAAAAATAAGGCACAGAACATTAAAATATAAATTTCATGTGTGAATGCATCTATATAAGGATGTACATGCATATTTTCTTATATGCTCTAAAAGACACAGGAATAAGTCAAGCTTTCAGAAAAAAAAAATCCTTAAAGGTTAGTTACTAAGGATAGGGAAGAAGGGGGTGGAGAGGATAAGGATAGACTCTGAAACTCTCTGAGTATATGTTGCTATGAAGGCATCATGGTTATGTAAGACAAACCCTATATATTTTTTTTAAGTTGCACAATAAAGTACACAGGCATAAATTGCCAAAGGTCTAAATTTATTTTTAAATAATCAAGTAAATCCTGGAGTGTAGAGGACAGGTTGATATAAGCACCACAGAATCTTACTAATTAGTGTGTGTGTGTGTGTGTGTGTGTGTGTGTGTGTGTGTGTGTGTGTGTTGGATTTACTTTTACATCTGTTAATTTGTTTAATACTACATCGAAAATAAACCATCTGTGAGATGACTTTTTAAATGCTAATTTAAAGCCTTTTTGTCAAGTTATACCCTCATGAAGCTCAAGTTCTGTGTATAAAACTAAATGAAAATGGTCAGACGATTGTGAGCGCAAGGAATAGGAAGCGATAACAGAACCAGCTCAGACATGAAAAAGAAGGAAGGGCAGGCCCACCAGAGCAGCAGGCCCACCAGAGCAGCAGGCCCACCAGAGCAGCAGGCCCACCAGAGCAGCAGGCCCACCAGAGCAGCTGACAGCATACAAGTGGGGATGTGCGGAAGGGCTGGCCCACCAGAGCAGCAGGCCCACCAGAGCAGCTGACAGCATACAAGTGGGGATGTGCGGAAATAGGAAACTAGCTTCAAAAATGGAAAAGTCCCTGTGGTCCTCCTGTGGCCAGAGTCTCTGTGATGTCTGCGGCCTGTGCTAGCATTGAGGGCCATGAGGATGTTCATGGTCTGTGCTGCAGCCTGAATTCATGTTGATGTCTGTGGGACACGCTGCAGCTGGGGGCCATACCCATCTTAGTGGTCTGAGGCTGTGGCAATGTCCAAGCCTGTGTTGTCACCAAGGGCAATGTCTGGGTCCATGGTCCTTCTAGCTGATGATGTCCATGTTCTGTGCTGCAGCCTGAGGCTATGTTGATGACTGCAGGCCATGCTGCTGCTGGGTGCCATCTTGATGTGAGTAGTCTGTATTGCCACTTGCCATGAAGAAGAGACTGTGCTATCAGCTATGGTCCGACTGCCGCAGGGGTCTGTGCTCATGGTCTGTGTTGTCACCAGAAACCATGTGGAGAGCCAGGTACTCCTACTGACTGTAAAGAGAAAAGCAGCTACGTTAGCAGTGATGTTGATGACTGCAGATACACTTAAGAAAGAGGGACATCTTTGACAACCCCCAGCCCTACCCCACCCCCTAGCTCCAAAAGTAACAGCTTCCTAAATAGGAAGCCATCAAAGCAAACTCTTTTTTTTTTTGTTTTTTTTTTTGTTTTTGTTTTTTCGAGACAGGGTTTCTCTGTATAGCCCTGGCTGTCCTGGAACTCACTCTGTAGACCAGGCTGGCCTAGAACTCAGAAATCCGCCTGCCTCTGCCTCTCTAGTGCTGGGATTAAAGGCGTGCGCCACCACGCCCGGCTCAAAGCAAACTCTTAAAAAGTGTGATAAAGATGTTGAAGTGCAGCTCTCCACAACTGATGGCCGAGGCAGGGAAGGGGGCAAGGGGATTCAGGTTTATTTAAGGGACAGGCCACTGAAAGCTTGACCATTGTGGTGGTTTGAATATGCTTGGCCTATGGGAAGTGGCACTATTAGGAGGTGTGGCTTTGTTGGAGTAGGTGTGGCCTTGTTGGAGGAAGTGTGTCACTGTGTAGGCGGGCTTTGAGGGCTCCAAGTACACATGCTCTACCAAGTTCAGTAGAGTCAATCCTCTCCTGGCTGCCTTCAGATCAAAATCAGGTTCTTCTCCAACACCATGTCTGCCTGGACACTGCCGTGCTTCCCACCATGATAATGGACTGAATCTCTGAAACCATAAGCCAGCCCCAGTTAAATGTTGTTCATTATAAAAATTACCTTAGTCATGGTGTTTCTTCATAGCAATGAAACCCTAATACAACCACACTCCAGGGAGTATATAGATAATATAAGTTGGACTTATTTTTTCTTTGTTGTTGTTTGGTTGAGGGGGTGGTTATAAGGGGGGGTGAGGGAGTGTAGACATGGAAGGACTGGGATATGAGTATGATTGGGATGTATGATGTGAAATTCCCAAAGAATCCATAAGAATAAGTTGAAAAGAATAGAAAAAATTTATGAATATTTTAGTGAGAAATACCAAGATCACCTCAATGCTCTCAGAGAAGAGACAAGCTAGCCATCCTGAGATGACTACTAGACTAAGCAAGCCAAGACTGTTATCAAGACTGTGACAGTAGTATCTAAGTACCTCCATTTTAACATTGTTTTAAATGAAAAGAAAGCTAAGTACATGATTGTGACCTAACACTTGGGAGGTTGGGGTAGGGGGATGGTGAGATAGAGGCCAGTCTGGACCACCTGTCTCAAACACACACACACACACACACACACACACACACACACACACCTCAGATTACTCCATTTACCCAAGCCCTCTCTTCCAGCCCAGCTCCTTCAGCTTCTATTAGCATGCCATATGTATCAATTTTCTAGGAGTGCCATAATGAAGTGCCAAAAACTTAGTGGCTTTATTTTATCACAAGGCTTACACTGGCTGTTTTTGTGTGTCAACTTGGCAGAAGCTAGATACAGAAATGCCACCAAAAGACCTGGCTATAAGGCATTTTCTTAATTAACAATTGATGTGGGTTAATTAACCGCCCATTGATAGTGGGTACATTCCTGGGCTGATGGTCCTGGGTTCTATAAGAAAGCAGGCTGAGCAAACCAATTAGCTTCATGGCCTCTGCATCAGCTCCTGCCTCCAGTTTTCTGCCCTGTTTGAATTCCAGTCCTGACTTCCTTTTGTGATGATCAGGGATGTGGAAGTGGAAGCCAAATAAACCCTTTCCTCCCAAACTTGCTTTTTGGTCATAGTGTTCATCATAGCAATAGAAGCCCTAAGACAGGCTAGGAAGCTGGAAGTAAGAAGTCAAGGTAAATACAAGACCGTGGTCCTTTGGAAGTCTATCAGGAAGGGTGCTTTCCTGCCACATCCTAGCTTCCAGTGGTTACAGGCAAGCTTTAATGTTCTTCGAGTTAATTGACATCACATACATCTTTGCCTGTATTTTGAGACAGGGTCTTTTTGTATATTCCTGTCTTTCCTGTAATTCATTATGTGGACCAGTCTGGCCTCAAATGCACAGACATTCATCTGGCTCTGCCTCTGAGTGCTGGGATTAAAGATGTGTGCCACCATGCCCCTTCCCCTCTTCTCATAGTGACCAATAATATTAATTTGACTTCATCTTCATAGTGCTTTTTTTTAAAAAAAATGATGCTCACAGTTTCTTAGATGAGGGATTCTGCATGTCTTCCTTAGAGAAAAGTTTGACCTGTTGCAGTTTCTAATAAGACTTGTATGCGAAGGGATTAAGTAAAGAAACTGAAAAAATGGCCATTGCATTAGGGGAGAGAGAAATATCCAGAGGCATTGGAAGAGTTCAGAGCAGAGAGAAAAAGAAGCAAACTGTACATGGCCAAGGCTGTAAGAAGCATGAGTAGCTGCGGGGAGAGAAGCCGGGTGATCTGGAACAGACCTGGGAGTTTGAGGTAGATGTGAGGGAGTGAGAGGGCCAAGGATGCTAGCTAGCAAGGGGTATTTGAACTGTGTGATGAGCACTTGTGACTAGGGACTGTAGGTGCCTGGAGGCAAGCATGGGCTTTGATGTGCTGATAGACACTACAGATATATGTCAATGGAGAACTACTTGTCCCTTCTGCCAGAGGCAAGGGAAGTTGTTTCTTTTGGGGGACAGAAAAATCCTTCTATAATCCAGCTTGAATCAAGCCCACATTGCCATTTCAGAACATACAAACTGTCTGGGATCTAACACTTCTCACCTCTGATCCTTGAAGCCTCATTTCTCAGCTTCAGTTATTCTAATATGTTGCTGAATCTGATTTGTTTTTGAGATAGAGTCTTGCTATGTAACCCAGTTCAGTTTAGCCTAATTTCCTTTTATTTTCTCTCCCTTCCTGCAGCTCCAGATAAAGTGGTTTGCTGTGGGTCTCCCTTCTCCTTGGGTGTGTGTGTGTGTGTAGGGGTTGTGTGTGTTATTGGCCACTGGCCCTTCCAGAGACAGCTTCAGTGAGACAGCTCTATCTTATTGTTCCAGGGATAGGGTATGTAAGGGCTCTTAGGGGTTCAGGTGGAAAGGACTAATTGGTGATAACACGGCACCTAATTATCATACAGGCAGGAAGCTAGAGTAGGACTTATGTGCTGAGTCATGCACAGGGTCATTCTTCAGATATCTGAGCTGGGCGTGGTGGCGCACGCCTTTAATCCTAGCACTCGGGAGGCAGAGGCAGGTGGAGTTTTGAGTTCGAGGCCAGCCTGGTCTACAAAGTGAGTTCCAGGACAGCCAGGGATATACAGAGAAACCCTGTCTCGAAAAACCAAAAAAAAGAAAAAGAAAAAAAAAAATCAGTCATCTGTGCTCAGACACACTACAAGTAATGTTAGGCAGAGAAAGAAGCCCCGCCCCCTTGTTGGCATTCAGTCTAGGCTCCGCCCCACAGTGTGCCTAACTCACTCTCTATAAAAGGGACTGCCTGCACCTTCCTCTCACCCTTTGCTCTTGCTCTCTTGTCCCCTTGCCCTCCTTCCTTTCTCTCCCCATTCCCCTCCCTGCTCTCCATGTGCTCATGGTTGGCCTCCACCCCTACTCCCTCCCTCTCTCTTTCTATACCTTTCCCTGTCTCTGCTACCCCCTCAACTCCCCTGCCCATGCCCTGAATAAACTCTATTCTATACTATACCATCATGTGATTGGTACCTCGCAGGGAGGGGATGCCTCAGCACGGGCCCACAGAGGCACTCCCTTCCTCCACACCAGACTGTGCCTCTACCAAACATATTCCTGGCATCTCTTTCTTTTTATAAAACACCACACCCACTGAAAAAGGGAGTCCTCCATTTTGCACCAATCTTGGAGAGCTATTTGGACACAGTGGACTTAATAGCAGGGTTCTCCAATAGTGCATAGTCATACATACAAACCAAACATTTATATACATAAAATCATTTTTAAAAAGAGGTTCAAGATTGTTCTTGGTTACCCAGTGAGTTTGAGACTAGCCAGGACTACTTGAGATTAAGTCCCCAAAATAAACAACTTTTTGTGTGTGTGTGTGACACCTACTGGGAAATTGGCTCTGTCAAGATGAAGTTGTGTAATTCCTTCCCAGCCATCAGCTGTCAGAAACTCATTGAAGTGAATGATGAATGTGCACTTTGTACTTTCTATGAGAAATACATAGTAGCTGATGGTTCTCTGGGGAAAAGTGGAAAGGTTATGTGGTCCAGATCAGTGGTGGGAAAGGCAGGGTTTTCCCATGAAGCCAGATGTCTTGACTCATTGTACAGTGTACCTGATGTTGAGTAAAAGGAAAGCTTATACACCAAGGAAAGCTGAAGCAACGAAGCACAAGTCTGTTCTGATGTCAATCTGGGTAGCCTTGACTTAATTAATGTAAAAAAAATGAAGAAGGCCATTTCTGACCTGACAGGTACTAAGGTGCTTTGAAAGTTGGAGCCCAAAAGAACTAGCAGAAGCCCAAAACTTCAGTCTCTCTAAAGAAGATGGTAGCTGCGATCAGAAAGCCCTTAAACAAAGAAGGTGAGAAGCCTAGAACAGATCACCCAAGCAAGATTCCATGTGTTCTGCAAAACTAATACTAGCATATTGCTCTGAAGAAACAATGCACTAGGGGGGGAGGGGGGCTGCAGAATAAGCTAAACTTTTGCCTGAGAGAATGAAGGAAGCCAAAGAAAAAACACCAGGGACAGATTGCCAAGAGACTTAGGCTGTCCTCCCTGAGACCTTTTACTTCTAAGTCTGAGTCCAGTCAAAAATAAGTCTTTAAAAGTAACAAATAAAGGATCAGCTCTTGAAAAACAAAGTCATTATAAACGATGGTATGAACCACAAAGGAATTAGATTTGGAGTTATGATAGGAAAAAAGGCTGTTTGAGAAGACCATGATGCTCTATAGTGTATCAGGGCGCTTCTCTTCTAAGGATGTGTCATTTAGGCCAACAGTGATCGTGGGAGTAGAAACAGAAGAGTAAGCAGGGAAGGCCCTAGTGTTGTGTGGAAAGCAGAAGGCAGGCCAACCTGGATGAGGCTTAATGAGAGGGAAAGTTGGGCTACTTCATGTTGGCCACTGTAAAGGCTCTGAAATAATTTGTTTAGCTTTTGTCCCCTGTCCAGTCCTGTACCTTTTTTCTGAATCAGTGAATCACTGTCATTAGGATCTCTGCCCTTGGCTATATCTCTAGGGAACCCAACTTAACTAGCCTGTATAAGAGTGATGACTGCTAATAGCATTCTTGATCTGTCTAATTTTACCATGTCTTACTTTTAATTTCTTAGGTGAGTTTCTAGTTTGTTTCTCCTGCTCAGACTTGAGCAGCTGTCAATGACATACAGGAGTCTGGATGGCAAGTGTCATTCTCTGTTTGCTGAGTCAGTATATTGATTTGTACATAGAGTAAAATGGAAATGTAGGTTGTGTTGATAAATGAAATTTTATATTTATTTGCACCTATAATAAAAATAATAGTAAGTAGAAAGGTGGGTAGAAGGGATGTCCTAGACCAAAGGACCCTTTATAGGAACAAAAGTTTGACAATACAAAAGTACATAATACTTGAGAAAATTTGAGGTGTCCTTAAAAGGGCAGCGAAGCAATGAAAAAAAATGCTGACTCTGTTGACACAGCAAGTCTATGAGATAACATGGGAGAGAATACAAAGCAACCGTGGTGTATAGTGCTGAGGTTTCGGGTTAATGCTGACAAGTGGCTTCTTAAGGAAGGTACAACATGTGCAGATGCTGTGGATATGATTGGGATTCAATGGCAGAGAAATCTCAGCCGGCACAGCCAAGCCGTGGCTATTAGATTCGGACATCTAATCAGGGTAAAGATCGGCTGAGACTCAGGGATTCTGAGGAATGTTGTGTCACCCACACCGGAGTCCGGTGATTACATGCCGCTATCCTCAGTATCATTTTGTTTTGATCAGCTTTACCTGAGCAGCGCAAAATCTGGCCTCTGCAGGAGAAACCACGTTTATTCCAAATTACCAGTAGTGCAGTATTACATGGTACCATTCACTTGATCACTTATAGCATTCCCCAAATGTGCAGTACAAACGTGCCTACATGACTTATTATATGTAATCTTTACATGATCACTTATAGCATTCCCCAGATGTGCAATAAAAACATGACTTATTATATGTAGTCTTCACAACTATATAACAAGTTTCAACCTAATCAAAGTTGCTGGATTTCAAGCAATGTCTTTCTTTTTTCTTCAAATTATGTCTTTTTATTTTTAAAATAATTGTTTTTATTATTTTTCGTGTGTGTGTGTGTGTGTGTGTGTGTGTGTGTGTGTGTGTGTGTGTCCATGTTTGCAATGCTACAGGATCCTACCAGTCTGATTCCCTGGGGTTTTAGTTTCGAATATCTGTGAGTTGCCTGCTGGAAACCAAATTTTGATTCTCTGCAAGGGTAGGCAGCTGTTTCTGATCACTTGGTAATGGGGCATTTTTTCTTCTCTTTACAGCAATTACTTACTGTTAAGTGTCTGGAATTTTGGCATTGTAATGTGGCATGGCCATCCACAAAAACAAAAAATGTTGGACTTGCATACACAGTTATCTTGGGATACATGTGACACGTGCGTGTGTGTGTGTGTGTGTGTGTGTGTGTGTGTGTGTGTGTGTTTGAGAGAGAGAGAGAGAGGGAGGGAGGGGGAGGGAAAAGGAGAGGGAGGGAGAGAAAAAGAGAGAAACTTCTTATTCTATGTCTTCTGTACAAGAAGGTGAACTTCATGAAACCACAACATTGTCTAGTCTTGATTGTTGTAACTATTGGTGCACAGTAAGCCCACTCTCTGTAAATGATTGTTTAAAGAATAAATGATGGATGGTTGGAGGGATGATTCTGGCATGATCATTTAATGAATAAAACCACAACATCGCCTTGGGCTTTTTGAGAAGACAAAACAATATTCATGATGCAGGATTTCCCCTGTCCAATCACATTAGGGCAGAGGGAGGCTTGTGATTGGACAGGAGAAGGGAGGCAGAGCAAAGAGTTGAGGAGACAGAGAGAGAGAGAGATCTGAGGAGAAGAGAGAGAACCAGAATGGAGGCTGATGTGGTTTATTTTATTTTATTTTAGTTTTTGGCTGATGTGGTTTTATCAAAAGGTTAGAATAATTGTGTTAAAGCTTTATCATTATCATTTGGCTCTGAAATTATTGTATTGGCATCTTGTGAATTGTGTTATTACTGATACATAAATCTGATTGACTAACTAAGCATTAAGAGTCTTGATTCTACCAGGTAATTAGGTGTTGAGATGGCTAACCATGGGTGTGTGGGGCATTCTGTGAAAGCAAGAGGAACACGGGGGCCTGTCTGAGAGATGACCTGGTGGGAACCATGTGGCCTCACAGGGCTGGTGAGTTGGCAGGCGGAGAGACTGAGCAAGTAAGATCACCTGGTGCAGGGGCTGGGTCTAGATATTTCCTGCAACATATTCACATATTTTTTTTTGTTTGTTTGTTTTTTATATAGCATATGCGTGCCAAGGTTCTTCTAGAAGAACTTGCAGCCAGGCAAAACAACAGTCTCTATTTAAAGCAATGCTGGTGAAGGACATAATTGGAGGACTTCCATTTTGTGATTTTAGTACTTGCTCCAATGCTGTTAACCATCAAGACAAGTACAGTGTTGGCAAGAAGTAGACATTCATACAACAGAAGACTGCTGAGAAGTATACCCTGACATGGATGGTCTTTTGAAGTTGCCCAGACAGTTCAATGGAGAATGGGTGGTATTTGCTGTAGATGATGTTGGGATATCCATGTTCAAAAGATAAAGTGGAAGTGATGCATGATGGGACAAACCTGTAATCAGGAGCTACCAGCTGACTTGAATCCTTGGAACCCTTACTAGGGACAATGAAGAACTGAAGAAAGGACAAACACATGTACCGAAAAGCTGGAGTCAGGTAGGAGTAAGCACTCTGTTGCTCCACGTCTACGACCACCAGCAATCCAGAACCTCAGTATTAGGTACAGCACAGGACGAGAGAGATTAGCTGATTTTGGTAGGAGGTCTCTGTAGCTGACCAGTCTCAGGCTGTGAACAAGAAGTTGTAGTTG
Source organism: Mus minutoides (assembly GCA_902729485.2). Taxonomy (NCBI): domain Eukaryota; kingdom Metazoa; phylum Chordata; class Mammalia; order Rodentia; family Muridae; genus Mus; species Mus minutoides. The sequence continues at coordinate 44,071 of LR752376.1, forward strand.
CTAGTCTTTAACACACTGGTCATTCATTTGTACTGGCATTTGGACTCCTGAAGAAAGCTTTGCCATCCTTCTTGTGTCTCTCCAGGTAAGGCTTTGCCATTCCTATGGGGCAGAGGTGTTGGAGTCCCTGAAATGACCATACATGTGTTAACAACACAATTCACTCCAGACTTCACTCATTTAGGGTTCCCTACAAGTATGAAGACTGTGAGTTGGAGGCCTGCTTGAGCTACATAGCAAGACTGTTGTTTTAGAAAACTAAAAAATAGTGTTTGGGGCAGTGACGTTGGCTTCAGAAAGATGGAAGTCTACTCATTACTTTGTCCCTTGTAGTTTGAAAAGCTGCCCAGGGGTGACTTTTGTGACTGCATCAAGGAAGGAATTGATGCAGTCTCTTTTGCAACTTTCATGAAGTGGGACTCGCAGGTGACAGAAAGGTGACTTGGCTCCACAGAGTGGGGAGATATCACCTGTTGACCTGTGGCTGCATTCCTGTCTGTAATTCAAGAGATGTGAGTTGTTTCAGACTGTGCTCAGACATACAATGTACCTTGTCTGGGACAAGTCAAGATCCCTACTGGGACCATGGTCTTCTCCAGTCACAAATAATATTGTTAGGCAAGGACTCTTTCTGGTTGGCATTGAAGATGCAGCCACCTCTTATAAACAAAAATCATAGTAAATACCTCTGAGATGGATGTTCACACTGAACCAGCAGAGCTGAAAGTGGTTGTGCAAACCTGTTGTCATTTAAATTCACCAAGGGCTTAAACTCACTAAGGAGAATTCAGAAGGAAGTAACCTGTGATCAGGTCAACCGAGTGACCTATGACCCAGAACCAAGGTGGATAAAAACAGTAACTACACAACCTGGGGATTAAGTAGATTAAAGACTAAACATGACTGAAAATAAAAAGAGGATATGCCCATGGCAGAAAAATTAAAAATGAAACAATCCTTCCTGTGTAAATCAACCCAGGTAATACAAAGAATCAAATGTTGAGGGTAGAAGTAGAGATCTGGCAGAGAGCACAGAAGAAAACTTTCATTATCCCAAAGTAAAAGAACATTTCTTAAAACAAGCACTGGTCATACAAAGAGGACTTCACAATGCAGAACTTCAACAAAGGCAAATGCAAAGTGAAAAGGAGCCATATCTTCAAAATATCTCATATATACCAACTGCTATGCAGCAGAGAAAACAAGCCATTAAAAGGTGGCAAAAGTATTTAAACGTGTATTTTTGAGATGATACCGTGGGGCAAGAGATGGAGCTCAGTGGAAGAGTGGCCTGCTGGGCACGGATAAAATTCCATCAGCACAAACTATCTAATACTCAAGGAGTGGCACTCAACTTCTCAACTTCACTACCAAAAAATCTAGTAAGTTAATAATCAACACTCAAAACCTGGGGAAAATTGCAGTGTTATACAGTGTGGAGATACAGAGATGGAGAAGAAACCATATCAACTGCTGGTACCAGCAAGACCTTGTTCAGCATTGTCAACAGTTTAGCATTGCTTCTGAAAATTAAAAACACCTGTCAAGAAGTTAATGTCTGGGTATATATGGTGAAGAATGTTGCATATACCCAGGGAAATATGTGAATAGATGTCTCCTGGTCTTATCTGTAACAGAGAAACATTCTAAGTCATATCTCATAAGAGTAGAGTAGATAAGCCAGTGTTTATAAACAGACAGGAGAAACAGCAAAGAGAAGAAAAGAAATGTCACAGGTTAATAAGAAACAGCACCAAAAATATAGTTTCACACACAGCCAGGAAACATGAAAATGATACTGCTGCAGTTTGGGTCTTCAAATAGGGGCGCTGAAACATAGTGAAAGGCAAAGAACGCATCACTGTGTCTACAACCAGAGGTACACAGCGTTTGTGATTATGGACAAGCAGTTTCATCAGTGAAAGCAATTCTATTATTTTTGAAATTGAATAGTTGTGTGTGTGTGTGTGTTCACATGAAATGGTGTACATACGGATGTCAAAGGACAACTTACATGAGTTTGTTCTCTTTGTCTGCCACATGAGTCTCAGGGACTAAACTCAGGAGGTTGTCAGCTTTGGCTTCATGTGCTGGGCCACTCCAGCGTCTTAGTCTAGTCCTTACTTGGGTATTCCTCAATGGGCCTTCATTAACTCTGCAGGTGAATGTTTCAGGCCACTTGTGTAGCTAACTTGGAAGAAACTAAGCTATAAACATTCAAATAAAAAATTTCACTTAACATAATAAAACTGTGCTTAGCACACCATCAGTGCTCAATAAAAACTAGTTGTTCTACTAATAGGTGTGGTGGTATCTACCTAGTATTGGTGGCTGAGTACAAGGCCAGCTGGAGCTACATAGAGACACCTGCTTCAAATAAAGCCACGTTAACAGCAAACTAACTAAACAATGGGAACTGTACTTTAAACCACACATAAAATTTAACTCAGGGAGTAGAGAGAGAGAGCCCAATGGTAGATTGTTAGCCCGGCACACACAGAGGTTACACAGAATAATCCAAAAGGGATCCAAAACCTAAAGAGCGATACCTAGAAGCTCTTAGAAGAAAAAAATGGATGAAACATTCTGTATTTAGCATTGGTACTAGTCAAAGGACGGTGTACTTCTCAGACCTTCTCAAATTACATTTAGTGATAGATGCTGAGGCTAGCTCATTGAGGCTGGCTTTTAAGCGCACCACCCCGAACTTAACTGGAGTGAAGAAGCTGAGGTGTATGGGTGAGTGATCCAGCAAAGAGCAGGGGTTGGAAGACCACCAGTGTTGGAACCACTCCCTGACTCTGCACCTCAGTCCTCCGCACTGGAATTTGCAGTTGATTTTCTCAGAAACCAAAGCACCAAATATACTTTTCTTTTCTTTCTTTTTTTTTCTTTTTTTTTTGTAATTTAGAATTTCTCTCTTCTAGTACTTATAGGATCTTCTTAGCAACATCGTAATTACATTTTTACCTTCTCAAGTTTGTCTTCTGCTTAGCTTAACCTCTTTGTCATCAATAATGGATCCTCAGTTGACTGACAGGGTGTCTTCTAGTTTTAAATCTCTAGCACAAGAGAGTTGATAATTTCTTAAAAAAAAAAAAAAGACCAAAAAACCATGAGTGAAAGATGCTCTTGGGCTTGTGACTAGTGTCACCTCTCTTTGCTTTGTTCCATAAGAGAATGAATACTTGAAAGTGAAAGTGTTCTGGTTCTTGGAGATGTCCTTTGGAGAAGACAAGGGCGTATCCTGGTGTGGCTTCTTGTTAGTGACTCGGGCAATGCTGCCACCAAGTGGACAAAGGAGAACTTTCTGGAAGAGATGACAAAAGGACTGTTGATGCTTTGTCCTTTTAAAATGCCTCTGACTTTTTGTGTTTAACACAGTGACTAGATTGTGTAATAAAGAATATGTTTGGGTTGAATGGCATTTAACAAACATTCTCAAGAGTCCATTGTTTTCTGGATGCATAAGAGCTAGTATTTGAAAATAGGTCTCTTGAATAAAAAAGTAAATCCTCTATGTAACTGTGAGGCTTGCAGGGGCTTTTATGCAGAATATTCAGTTTGATTTATAAGTAGATATTATTATCATCCTAAAGATGAGTAAATATAGACTCGGGAATGCAAAAATCGCCCAAGCTGCTTTTTATAAAACACCTTTTACTAAATTTAAAAAACAGAAATGAGGGCAGGGAAGCAGAAATGGGGCTGGAGAGACGGCTCAGTGCTTAAGATCACTGGCTGCTCTGCCAGAGGACCAGGGTTCAATTCCCAGCATCCACATGGTAGCGCACAACTGTGTGTAACTCCAGTGCCAATGGAATTGTTTCTCAATTTATCCTCTGCAGTCAGAGCACTTGATATCTGTCTTCTTTATGACTGTCCAGCAGTGATTTTATTACTTCTGTGGGACAATTACCTTGTCATGTAACTTTTGGCGAGTGAAGAATGTGACAAGGAAACTAATAATTGGCCTGCGTTGGTTGAATCACACTGATGAACACTGGTGAAGGTAGAGCCATTGAATGTTTGAGTCCAGAAAGTTTCAATAGGACAATAAAACTGTTGTAGAGCTACATTATGAATCTTCTGTTGAATGGGGCATGGTGGTTCACGCCTTTAATCCCAGCACTCTGGAAGCAAAAGCAGGTGGATGGATCTCTGAGTTTGAGGCCAGCCTGGTCTAGAGTGAGTTCCAGGACAGCAAGGGCTACAAAGAGAAACCCTGTCTTGAAAAACAAAACAAAACAAAACAAAACAAAACAAAACAAAACAAAACAAAAAGAATATCCTGTTAGGTCTTATTGCCTGTCCAGTGCTGATGTGATAGCTGCCTTTATGCTTCCCAGTCCTTTTGGTACAAAATGGTTAAGGTAATTTCCATGTGTGTGATACTGCAAGGTCCCAGCTGGTATAGTTACACCAGGTGTAAATTGGCAAACAGGAAGAATTCATGAACATGGATACTTCATATCTTGGAAAGGAGTTTTAAAGAAAAAGCATTGGAGAAAGTTAGAATTTCTCAACACAAAGTCTTCTGCTCCACTGAGAAACAACCTGAGGCATTCTTTTAAAATCTGGATTTATTTTTATTATTTTTAATTATGTATATATGTTATGTCCATGTGTGGGTATGGGGACATGGGTGCAGGTGCTTACAGAATCCAAAAGAGATGGTTGAACCCCCTGGATCTGGAGTTACAGGCTTTTTTGTGAGCCATCCCACATGAGAACCTGGAACTAAAGTTGGTCCTCTATAAGAGAAGTAGGTGCTCTTGACCACTGTCTAACTCACTGTTCTGTTGCTGTGAAGAGACAGCATGGCTAAGGCAACCCTTATAAAGTAAAACATTTAATTGTGGGCTTGCTTACAATATGAGAGGTTAGTCCATCATCACCATGCTGGGAGCATGGAGGGGATCGGCAGCACTCATCGTCCTGGAACAGTAACAGAGTCACATCCGGATTCACAGGCAGGCCAACCCTGGGCCTAGTGTAGGCGTTTGAAACCGCAAGGCCTACCTCCAGAAGCACACTTCCAAAGCCACAACTCCCAATCTTTCTCAAACAGCGCCACTCCCTAATGACTAAGCGTTCAAATATACGGGCCTATAGGCACTGTTCTTATTCCAACCACAGCCGCTAAGCAGCCTTTCCAGCCCTGTAACCCAAACATTCTTGACCCCGAATACTTCAGCGTTCAGTCCATGTTGCAATGTTAGATATCTTTTTCTACTTCAAAATTTTTATTTCATAAAGAGAGAACATTTTCATATTAAATTTTATTTTTTTTGTCTTCTATTTGCAGTTACAAACTGTAGCATCACTGGAAATGTTTTCAGAAATTGTTTTATGACACGCTTCCTTATGCACACAGTCATGTAGCATTAAACATGCCAAATCATTGTGTCCCCACCGCAAGTGGAACAGCTGTCTTCATATTGACTCATGGAATGAGGGAGGATCACTTCCTTTAGTTTATATTAATCTGTACATATTATTAATTTTTTTTAGTCTTTCTGAGTCGGAGTCGTGCTATATAGCCATGAACTCAATGCCTAGACCAGAAGACTGGTCTTGAACTTACGTGCAATCCTCCAGTCTTAGCATCTCCCATGCTGTGGTAACGCATGCCTGTAATCCCTGCACATTATTTTCAGAAGTAAGTTTTGATATCATGGTAAGAGTGAGTACTTTGGCTTATTTAAAGCTTTAAATTATTGTTCATTTTTAACAGGTGCTTCATGATAAAACTTCTTAAACCCCCTCAAACAAATTAAACCAGTAGGTGTCAATTAGCTTCTACAACTCTGCTTCTATCTTCAAACAGTTTTGGTGAAAGACCCAATTAATTCCATGAAAAGTCATAGTTACAGTTAAGAAGACAGGCAGGGGTTGCTCATGTTCTGTTTATTTTGTAGGAAGATTTTTCTACAAACTAGATTTTCCTTTGGATATTCCTTTGTAGTTTTGGAATACATTATTTTTCACCAGTAAATCAATACTATTCTTACATCATAATGAAACTAATGGCTCAAGTATTTGGCATAATAAGTGTGTACAAGACACCTTATTTTGTGACTGTATTCCTTCTTGATGTAACAGGGACACTGGAAATTCATAGTATTTATTAGGCAGTATATGTGACTACAAACAAAGTCAGTTTGTAAAATGTCACAGGCACCTGTATATTCAGTTGTAGGCACCATGAATTTTGTTGAAATTTGCAAATCAGCAGATGTTGTGGATTCATTTTTACATTGTTGTATTTATGTATGTAACTGTTGGGTAGTGATCCCAGGACCTTGTGTATGCTAGACAATTTTCCAAATTACCTTGGAATTCACTGTAAATATTTCCATTTTCATCTCTAATTTTATTAATTTGTGTCTTCTTTCTTTTGGTTAGTTTTATTAAGGCTTTGCCATTTTTATTAATCTTTTCAAAGAACCAACTCTTTGTTACTTTGTATTGTTTTAATTTCCACTTTATTAACTTCTGTCCTGGCCTTAATTATTTCTTTCTATCAGGTGGTTCTGAATTAGACTTGATTTTGTTTTTTGAAGGCCCTAAAGTGTATCAGTAGGTTAGTTATTTGAGAGCACCCTGATGTTTCAAACACAGGTACCTGCGGCTTTGCATATCCTCTTAGGACTTCCTTGTGTCCTATGAGTTTTAATATGTTGTGCTTTGATTTGCATTTAATTCTAACGATATTTTTTTCCTTGCTGACTTCTTCTGTGATACATACATCATCCAGTGGTGTGTTACTTAATCTCCCAGAGTTTGTATGTTTGCTGTTGCTGTTGATTTCTACAATTGGCATTGGCTATTAAATAAATAGCCAATGGGTGGAGAAGCCAATGGAGGAATGGATGTTAAGGGGAAAGAGGGTGGGGTGGGGGGCAGAGTCTGACTATAGTCCCACCTACTCGCTGATATGAGTCTCAGCTCTCTTTGATTTTCTTCGAAGGATTTCAGATGCCTGTCACACCCTTAGGTGATTTTGCAAAACCAGGTCACGGATGCTGAACAGTCACTGGACAGTCTTATAAGAGTTGGCCTTGTATGCTGGCCCTATCTCAGGGAAGTGCTTTGCAAGCTGGATCTCAGATACTGATCCTGTTTTCATGAATTGGGTTGCCAAAGTTAGCCTCAACTTTTTTGCTGTCTTACACACCACTCAGAACATGAGTCTATATTTCCCTAGAGCCTGACTTTGACTACATTTTGACTTATTGAATATTGTGCAGTTCCAAATCAAAGTTTCTCCCTCGTTACCTAGAGATATTCTTCTGGCCAAGATTTGGTGTGTAATCTAACAACACTCCCATGAATGTGGTTCATAGGGAGTCTATGGCTACTCACTCAGCAGGGAATTTTTAAAACCTTCATCCTTCTGCTGCTCATAATGGCCAGTGTGCCCTTTTTGAGCTAGTTCCAGGAAACTCATTGTTTGCCAGTAGTGTGGTAGATCTCTTCAAGCTGGAAGGCTCTTCAGAGGGTTTGAGAGGTACATTTACTGTGGCAGAGAAAGTGTGTTGGAGTTCGTGGAGGTGAGAGTATGCAGCTCAGGCTCCTTGCAACTCTCCTTCATTCTGTCTTCTTGTACCCTATCCTCACCGTGTCTGGGTGAACAGCCTCACAAGTGACTCGCCTATTCCATCGTGGCTTCTTAGTCAGCTCTGGAGTTACCTTCTTAAAACGTTGCAAGATTTCTTTTGCAAGCAATGGAACAGAGACATTAAAAAGTCAAACTTCCTGGCTACAGAGATTGCTCACTGGTTAAGAGCACTGGTTACTCTTCCAAAGGAGCCGGGCTCACTTCCCAGCACCCACATGATAACTCACAACTCTCTGTAACTCCAGTTCCAGGGAATCTAACATTCTCACACATGTAGGCATAACACCAAAGCACATAAAAATTAATAAAGTAAAATATGTTTTTAAAAAGTTAAACTTCAGGCTGGAGAGAGGGCTCAGTGGTCAAGAGCACTGACTGCTCTTCCAGAGGTCCTGAGTTCAATTCCTAGCAACCACATGGTGGCTCAGAATCATCTGGGATCCGATGCCCTCTTCTGGTGTATCTGAAGATAATGACAGTGTACTCACATACATGAAATAAATAAATACATCTTTAAAAAAAAGTTAAACTCCCTATATGGCACAGTGACCCTCTGCAATCTAAATCTAACTTTGTCTCCCAGGTTCATACCTTATGAGTTGCCATCATCTACCTGAAGCCTTCAGTGCAATTTGACCTGTATTATCTTGACCGTATGTACTCCAAATCTTTGCATTTATCCATCATCTTGACCTTATAGTACTCCATATCTTCGCATTAGATACAGTAAGCAGTGACGTGGTAGAACTGAGAAAACCCTTCCTCAGAAGAAGTAGAGGGCTGATGTGATGTTCAGTTTTAATTGTCGTGTTGACAGGGCCTAAAGTCCCCTGGTGTATTAGTTACTTTTTTGTTGCTGTTATGAAATACCATAACTAAAACAGACTTAGAGAAGAAAGAGTTTATTTTAACTCATGGTTCCAGAGGGAGAGTCCATGATGGCAAAGAAGTTATGGCAGCAGGTGGATGGAACAGGAAGCTGGTTGATCACATCTTATATTCCTAGGTGTGTATTTAATCACACCTAAGAAGCTGAGCAAACAAACAGGTAGTGGGGCCATGCTACAAATCCTCAAAGCCTGCCTCCATGATGTATTTCTTCTAGCAAGTTTCTACCTCCTAAATGTTTCATAACCTCCCAAACAGCTCTGCCAATTGGGAGCCAAGTGTTCAGACACATAAGCCTATGGAAGACATTTCTCACTCAAACACATCTGTGAAAAGTCTCAGTGAGTAATTGTCTACATCAGGTTGACCTGTTGGTATGTGTGCAGATGATTATCTTGACTGCCTCATTGATGAGAAAGCAGTAAGCATTACTCCCTGTTTTGGGGAACCTGAAATATATAAGAGTAGAAGATGTTAGCCAAGTACTAAGTGTGCATACCTTCACTTATCTCTGCTCCTGAGTGTGATGTAACTATATGCTTCAAGTTCCTGCCTTGAATTCCCTATAATGATGGACTATAACCTGAAATGGTGAGCTAAAATTAACCCTTTCTTGCACATTTTGAGCTAAAATTAACCCTACATTGCTTTGTTTGGGTTTTCTCTCACAGCAGCAGAGACAAAGCACAGATAGCTGGTAAGATCAGTGAATAAAGATGCTTGCTGCAGAAGCCAGACCTGAGTTCAGTTCTTTTTTTTTTTTTAATGACAGGGTAGGATTTAATGTTTCTGTGAAATCTCTGTAATTCTTTCAAAGCTGTAGGTAACATAATTCTTTTTTTTTCTGTCTCCCTTGCCGTCATTATTTTTCCTTTTTTATTAGATATTTTCTTCATTTACATTTCAAGTGCTAGCCCATAAGTCCCCTATACCCTCCCCCTGCCCTGCTCCCCTACCCACTCACTCCTACTACTTGGCCCTGGCATTCTCCTGTACTGGGGCATATAATGTTTGCTAGACCAAGGGCCTCTCTTCCCAATAATGGCGAACTAGGCCATCTTCTAATACATATGCGGCTAGAGACACGAGCTCTGGGGGGTTCTGATTAGTTCATATTGTTGTTCCATCTACAGGGTTGCAGACCCCTACAGCTCTTGGATACTCTCTCTAGTTTCTACATTGAGGACCCTGTGTTCTACCCTATAGATGATGGTGAGCATCCACTTCTATATTTGCCAGGCACTGACAAAGCCTCACAGGAGACAGCTATATCAGGGTCCTTTCAGCAATATCCTGCTGGCCTGAGTTCAGTTCTTAAAACCTGCATAAGGTAGAAGGAAAGAACCAACTCTACAAAACTGTTCTCTGACCTTCACACATGGGCCAGGGCCCATGTGTGCTCACTGGGTGTCCATGCACACACATATCACACACACACACACACACAATAATAACAAATAAAATAAGCATTCAATATTTTTAAAAGAAAGAAAGAAAGAAAGAAACAAACAAACAAACAAACAAAACAATGTATGAAGAAAAACTGACTCCTAACAGTTGCCCTCTGACCTTCACACTGGCGTGGCAGGTGCATGCCCACACTCACATGCTCACACACTGGCGTGGCAGGTGCATGCCCACACTCACATGCTCACACACTGGTGTGACAGGTGCATGCCCACACTCACATGCTCACACACTGGTGTGGCAGGTGCATGCCCACACTCACATGCTCACACACTGGTGTGGCAGGTGCATGCCCACACTCACATGCCAAGTAAAAATATTAAACATTTAGTAAGCCTGATGCTTGGTTATAGCTAACCTCGTCCTTTAGAAATAGTGTCTTGTAAATTAGTCTCAATTCAAGTGGATCTGAGAGATGTCCCTGGCAACAACAAAAAACAAAAACTAAACAGAAAGGTCTAGTTAGGAAACAGAGCAGATCTTCAGTTTGTTTTAGACTGTTTGAGGGCAAGGAAAGTTCTACAAGTTATAGAGCGTATTTGTAGCTCCTTTGTGATGTATCGTTGCTGTGAACACAGTGATTCATCAGATGTGCCAATCTTTGTCCATTTCCTAGTGCTCAGCATATCATTGGGCCAATTCTGGCAACAGAACATGAAAAGATACCATCTAGGGAGCTCCTGAACAGCTTTGATTGTTGAAGTTAATAGGTAAACAGAATGTTCTCTTTCTTCCTTTGTCCTGCTTGCTGGGGCCCCTGGAACCACACCAGCCTCTCCATGCTTAAGGCAGTCTACTGTTGAGTAAAGAAGTAAGAGATTTGCAGAGTCCTTATCCTCACTCTCCAGGTGTGCTGCCCCAAGGCAGAATACATTTCCCTTTGGTTTAATATAGTTTGAGTGATGTTCCTGGGGACATTACAAATCTTTCATTTGGAGAAATTACTTATCTTCTTTACCACAGAGCCTTTTCATCTGAAACAATCCTGGACCCTTGCATTCCGGAATTTAAATAAGGTCATCTGCTTAGAGCACATGGAAGCTATCTGTAAATTTGGTACATGGGAGAATGAGTTTGCTTAATGTAGAATACCTTGAGTGTCCTGTTCTTTGCAGCCAAGAGTATTCCAAATCTCTGTTTGGATCTTCTAAATCTCCATTCTTTCATCCACAATAACACCTGCGTTCCTGTGTCCTGAAATTCTACTAAATGGAATTTAAGGTCTCAATTCAAGTTCGTGAAGACAGCATCTTGTTATTACAGTGAAGCTAATATTTTATTGTGTTGCTAAATTATATTTACTTATTTGTTTACTTGGTGTGGGTGAGCACATTCACCACAACAATGTGGAGCTCAGAGGACAACTTCTGAGAGTCTTTCTTTCTTTCTATAATGTGGGTTCTCTGGACTGAACTCGGGTGGTTAGGTTTGGTAGCAGGTACCTTTACTTACTGAGCCATCTCTCCAGCCTGTCTCCCCCCAGTTTAAAGTCTGTCCTCACAATGAGTTTTCAGTTTGTATGGATTCTCGTAGTCTAATGAACTTGACTCTGTGCAAGCTGAACTGAAGATTTTTGAATGGATATAGATTTAGCTCCATAGGTTTCTGGGCAGCATAACTTATGATTAGGAAAGTGGCCTTAGTGGTCACACTGTCCCTGTTCAACTGGATTCTTGGTTAAATTGCTCAACCTCTCTAAACTTCAAAAGCTCTCCGTATGTTACTCCCTCTGTGTGACACGTGACTGTTGTGTTTGAGGTTATAAGAAACCAAAAGAAGGACTTATTTTCTCAATTCTGAGGTGTATGTTCTTTTTTGAGTATTTCAGAAATTGGGGTGTTTTCTTCAAACCCATGTGCCAAATAAAGTTAAGATAGTAATTTATGGTGTTTGTCTGTGTTTGGTGGCTTATTACTTACTTATTTTGTTGCTGTGACAAACACATCCAAGAAAAGTAACTCAAGGGAGAAAGGGTTTATCTTAGCTCACAGTTTGAGGATGCCATCTATCATGGTGGGGAAGGGTATGGTGGAGGGAGTGACTCTCTCTAGCTATGGTGTCAGGAGAATAAGACAGCCGGCCGGCAACATCATGTCCACAGAAAGCAAAGGGCAGATGCTGGCATCCAGTTTACTTTCTCCTTTGTCCCTTTTATGTCATGGGTCCCCACCCAGCCCATGGAATGGTGAAACCCACATTCAGAGTGAGCATTCTTCCTTCATTTAAATCTCTGTAAATACCCTTCTGGGTGTACCCAGGGGTCCTGTAGTATTGGCAACCCTGTACCTGCTGGTAAGAGTACATGACAATGTTCCTGCCGTGGAAAGCCACATGGCAGTGCCTAGTCTGGGGCATAAGGTGAGAGAAATTTGATTACGTCCTGATTCAGTTGAGTTAGCCCTAATGACTGCCCATCACAGACAGAATTTACATATTCACTACACACAATAAGATTAAATTTCCATCTTTACGAAAAAGAACACTAAACATAAAAGAAAAATGTTAGCACTGATAAAACTTTAAAAAGTCTATTATTAAGAGACCAAAAGGAAAATGATCAGGTGCATAGCACACTGTGAGAAAATATCCATAACACAGTTCCTTGTTATGGGGCTCCTCCAGGTCTACTCCTCACAATGCTCCAGAATTTGGACTGCTAGAAGCCCAGCAGCTGAGTTCCTACCCACACACTGTGCTTGGCCAGAGGGAGCTGCCAGGTATTGGATGCCTCAGTTGTAAAGGGTTTTGGGAAAATCCAGGTGTAGATGTCACTGTTGTCAACTGAATCTGTAGCTCTGTGTTGAATGTATTTATAGAACAAATTGTTGAAACAATATGTTTACCACAGTTTTGAGGGTGATCCACTACTTAACATTCAGATAGAGTGGGGAGAAGAGGGGAAGGTGGGCAGGAAAGGATAAGGAATTATGGGGATCAACCGGTGAGTGTGTGGAAGGGAAACTGAGGTTACAAGGAAGTCAGAGGGACAGGATGTGTCAGAAAAGATGCAACTTGCCAAATGTTGAGGTATGAAGAAAGAGCAGCATTGTCAGATTTAGCAACACTGAGAGGTCACTGGGCCTTAAGGTAAGAACAACTAGATTCCGTAATGCAGGCAGAAAGCTCGCTGTACTGTGCCAATGAAAGGATAAGAGCAAGCGAACACAGCACGGGAAAGAGACGAGCGTCGACTGCGAGGTCGAGGGGCAAGTGACAGCCAGGAATTGCTGCCTGGATCGGCAGGCAACGTTTTAACAAATTTAATGTGAGGACTTAAAAAAATTTTAAATTATTTGTAGGTTTGTGTCCAGTGTACATGGCAGCCAGAGAGGACATTAGATCCCTCACTAGAGCTGGATTTACAGGTAGTTGTGAACCCCTGATGTGGGTAGTGGGAACCCAAGTGGGATACTTGCAAACCAAAGGAGCTATTCATCTTTTTTCATTAGATATTTTCTTCATTTACATTTCAAATGCTATATCCCCTTTCCTAGTTTCCCCTTTGAAAATTCCCTATACTCTCCCCCTGCCCTCTGCTCCTCAACCCACACATTCCCTGCTTCCTGGCCCTGGAATTCCCCTATACTGGGGCATAGAACCTTCACAGGACCTAGGGCCTCTCCTCCCATTGATGGCCAACTAGGCCATCCTCTGCTACATAAGCACCTAGAGACACGAGCTCTGGGGATACTGGTTAGTTCATATTGTTCTTCCTATAGGCTTGCAGACCCCTTCCGAGGAGCTTTTAATCTTTAAGCCATCTCTAGTCCAAGCTTTAGTTTAAGATATCATCTTATATATTATGGGCTAGCGTCAGACTAGCTGTGTAGCTGAGCATAACCTTGAGGGTCTGCCCCTCCTGCTTCTCTCATTGAGTACCGCCATGAACCACCACATCTTGGTAATGGGGATTGAACCCAGGGCTTCTAACATGCTAGGCAAGCACTCTATCAACTGAGCCACATCCAAAGTCCAGCTTAATGGCCTTTGAAAAGGTAATACATTCACTTGGTTCAAAGATCTAAAAAGAAGCCTTACATTAAGAAGCCTTACTCAGAGCTGGGTGGTGGTGGCACATGCCTTTGATCCCAGTGTTCAGGAGGCAGAGGCAGGCACATCTCTATAAGTCTGAGTCTAGCCTGGTCTACATAGTGAGTTCTAGGACAGCCAGGCCTACATAGAGAAACCCTGTCTTGAAAAAAATAAACTAAACAAACAAAAAGCAAAACAACAACCAAAAAGATCCTACTCAGATATATTTATTCCTTTCCTTCATCCTATATACAATTACCATTTATTATGTTTTTAAATATCTTTAAGCAGATATACTGAACTATTAATCCAAACTATATTTTCCCTCTCCTACACAAAAGCAGCCTATATAGCCTTTTCTTTCAACCCATAAGTATATAGATCCTGCATCTCTTCAGATTAGGCCCTCAGAGGACCACTGTTTCCAGTCCTTTGTTACTGTACACTGTGCTTCACTGAATCTTGTACAGATGAGAATTCATTCATGCATGGATGCATTTTTAGGGTAAAGTCTTGCAGCAGATTTTGCTGTAATTTATTGATCAATTTTCCAAGTTTCTTTCCATGCTTTTTGGATCTTTGTCTGAGTTTTAATTGATACTGCTATTGGTGTATAGTTGCATAATTGTACGTCATCCCCCTGCCCTCACACCCTGTTTTCCTTTTTTCCCCATACGGTGCTAGGGACTGAATGAACCCTGGGATTTGTGTAAACTGGATAAGCACTCTATCACTGACCAGTCCTTTCAGCCTCCTGGAGAAGTGACTTTTCTGGATGATGTTTTGATCTTGACAGTCACAGGCAAACTGCCCTTGTATTACTTTGGGTTTGTATTACTTTGCTCTCCAAAGGGAGTTTGAGGCTGGGCTTTTCCTGTTAGTCTCCACAACCTAAAACGCTATTGCATCTTAGACTTAGAAGTCTACTAAAGAATTTTATTTTGTGCTTACCTCATTGTGAAATATGTTGAACATATTTTTAAAGGGTTAAAGACAATTTGTATTTCTTTTATATGTCACTGAGTTTGCTATTTCTGTCTTTTTCCATTGATTACAGTGGTTACTGATTTTCTAAAATGTCTTAGAACCTCTCCATACTAGGGATATTAACTCTTTGCTTCTATCCAGGTATTAATTAATATTTGATTCTTGTATATATATATATATATATATATATATGTATATATATATATATATATATATATATATATATATATATATATTTTTTTTTTTTTTATATATATATATATATATATATATATATATATATATATATATATATATATATATATATATATATATATATATTGTTTATTTTATAATAAAACAATAACAAAAATGGAGGGAAGAATTAGCACCTTCACAGACCTGTACTTGACCACCTTCTATAGACAAAGTAAAATCACAACACATGACAATATGATATATTTTATATATATATATATATATATATATATATATATATATATATATATATATATATATATATATATATATTTTTATATTTTATATATATATATATATATATATATATATATATATATATATATATATATATGTTGAGAGTTACAAATACAATGTATCATAATTTTCTAGATTATTTTAGTATAATTTTAACATAGAGTGGATTATTTTTATTTTAAGAGTTATTTTACCTTTTGCCTGCATGCATATATGTGCACCACATGAATGCCTGGTGCCTACATGAGTCAGAAGAGGGAGTCCTTGGAACTAGAGTTATAGATAGTTGTGAGCTGCCCTGTGAGTACTGGGACTTGAACCTACGCCCCTAGGTCTTAACTTCTGAGTCATGTCTCCAGCCCAGTAAATTAATTTTTAAAAGACATTTGATGATTTATATCTTCTAAGACTACTTGCAAACAGTAAATTTTAATAACACATTTACATTCTATATATTCTTACTTAAAAACAAAAATCAACTAAAGAAAGTAGTTTCCTATTGCAGTCTTACTTCAGGTTACTATTCATTTCTTTCTTTATCTGTGTCTGTTCTTCTTTATTTTCCATGATCTCTTCTTCATGGTCAACAACTTTGTCCCCTTGGTACCTATAATGCAGACATATAAGCTGCTACTTGTTTTATTATTAATAAATTGATTAATTTTTTATGAAAACTCCCATGCCACAATGTTGAAAGGACCACGACGTCATTACCCTTTTGCTCAGTGGTGCACATGCTCTCTACCACAATGAAGGGTTCTTCATGGTTTGCTAACTCTCATAAAGCATGAGCAGTTTTTGTCCCAGTGGTGAGCTTTAAATTCTTCTCCTCCCATATTTGTTCTCCATTTTTCTCCAGAATTTGAAGAAGGGGAAGTTGAAGAGGATGATGACCAAGAATGATCTTACTCTCCATTTCAGTTGAAACATCAAACGTGTGTGCTTATATGAGAAACCTAACTCTTACTTTGCAAAACAAACAGTAGAAAAAATATAAAGTGCAGATATAAGCACTTGGGATCATATTTTGTATGGCATGAAATATACCTGTCGGGTAGTTTATTTGGATATCTGTGAAGTTTAAATTTTTAAAAATGTATTCTGAAAAAAAATCTGGCTTTCTTCATTTATGGTTACTATAATTTTTTTGGGTTTGCATTTCTCAGATTTCTTGATCCACTAGGTTGCCTGGAGACATGCCCTACATTCTTACTTCCTTTCTTCCTTTTCTCTTTTTTCTTTTTTTCTTTTTTTTTTTTTACATGACCTATGTCACGGCAGTAGAACTATACCTTTGTGTGTACATGTGTGTGAACAAGTGTGTGTATATGTGTGTACCAGGAGGACAGAGGCCAACTTCAGATGTCTTCTATTGGTCTCTGCCTTATTTTTTGAGACAGAGTCCCTCAATGAGTCCAGAGATCACTAATTGGAAATCCTGGCTGACCGGTGAGTTCTAATATCTGCCTAATTGTGTGGGGTAGTTTTATGTCAACTTGACACAACCCAAATTATCTGAAAAGATGGAACTTCAATTGATAAAATACCTCCACAAGATCCAACTGTAAGCCATTTTCTTAATTAGTGAGTGATGGAAGAGGGCCCAGTCCATTGTGGGTGGGTATCTGGACTGGTAGTTTGAGGTTCTAAGAAAGCAGGCTGAGCAAGCCATGGAAAACAAGCCAGTAAGCAACATTCCTCCATGGCCTCTGCACCAGCTCCTGCCTCCACGTTCCTGCCCCAGTGGGGCTCCTAATCTGAATATTTTCGATGATGAACAGCAACGTGAAAGCCAAATAAACCTTTTCCTTCCCAGCTTTCATTTGGTCGTGGGGTTTCATCACTGCTCCATCCTAAACACTAGGGTTATATGCTGCCCGCACTCTCTTGAGTTTTGTATCTGTAAAACCAACCCCTTCATGCACTCTGGTAGTTCATAGATGTTGGGGTGGGCCAATTCAAAGTCCTGGATCTGGGCCTAAAAGGTATTGGAGCTAGTCAGCCTGCTTCTGCTCTTACCATCCTCAGGGCTGGCTCACTGACAGCCCCTGAAACCAGAGGCAGCTCTACTCTGCTGCTCAGGGAAGGTACAGGACCTGCTTTCCAGTGAAGAGGAGAGAGAGAGAGAGAGAGAGAGAGAGAGAGAGAGAGAGAGAGAGAGAGAGAGAGAGAGAAAGAGAGAGAGAGGAAGAAGGAGGAGGAGGAGGAAGAGGAGGAGGAGGAGGAGGAGGAGGAGGAAGAGGAGAAAGAAACTGACCCTGGCTGGCCCTGGCTGGCCCTGGCTGGCCCTGGCTGGCCCTGGCTGGCCCTGGCTGACATGGGCTTTTTGAAACCTCAAAGCCTACCCTCTTTGACATACTTCCTCCAACAAGCCACACCTCCTAATCCTTCTCAAATAGTGTCATTCCCGGGTGACTAACTATTCAAATATATAAGCCAATGGGGCCTATTCTTGTTCAAACCACCACATTACAATCCCCATTGGTTTGCATCTATATCATAATGCAAAAAATAAAAAACAAAAACAAACAAACAAAAGTGCGTTCAGTCCAGCTTCAAAAGTCCCTATAATCTCTCAGTTTCAATACTGTTTAAAAGTCCAAACTCAAAGACTTGTAGACTCATGGCAATTTCTTAAACATAACCCCTGTAAAATCAAAACCAAAAAGCATGCCACATGCTTCCAACATACAATGGCACAGGAGAGACATCACCATTCCAAAAGAGAGGAAATGGAGCCTAATGGGGGAAATACTGTACCAAAGCAAGACTGAAAACCAGCAAGACAAATTCCAAATTCTGCATCTCCATGTCTGATGTCAAAGTGCTCTCCAACTCCATTCAGCTTTGTTGGCTGTAACATACTTTTCTCTCTTGGGCTGGTTCTACTTCCTTTCAGCAGCTTTCCTTGGCAGGTATCCCATGTCTTTGGCGTCTCCAACATCTTGATGTCTCCAATCCAATCCAGGTCTCACCTTCATAGCTTTGCACCATGACCTCTCTGGGCTTTCGTGCAGGGACACCTCTGATACACATCTGACCTCAGCCATTCTCCTTAGTCATGAAGGGAGATTCTACAACCCCTTCTTGTATTCTTGACTCTAAGGCCAAAATCAAGTGGCCAAAGCTGCCAAGTTCTGCTGCTTGATGAGGTTGGAACATGGTCCTCTCTTCCAATTACATTTGATTCAGCTTTCTGCTGTTGGCGGTCTCCTTCACTATTTAAGCTGTCCTTTAGTTCCTTTTCAGGAGTTGGAAGCTTATTTTATTTAGCAACAGGCTTTCCTTTAAACTGTTTTGTTTTGTTTTGTTTTGTTTTGTTTTGTTTTGTTTTGTTTTGTTTTTCTGAGACAGGGTTTCTCTGTGTAGCCCTGGCTGTCCTGGAACTCACTCTGTAGACCAGGCTGGCCTCGAACTCAGAAATCCGCCTGCCTCTGCCTCCCAAGTGCTGGGATTAAAGGTGTTCGCCACCACTGCCCAGCTCCTTTAAACTTTTAATCTCCTTGAACACTGCACTTGGCTTTATTATACTTCCAAGAGCTCCATATACTTCCAATAAACTGTACATTTTGTATTTCTCTTTGTCCAACTTTCTCCTTTTCATTACAGATCTACATAAGAGTTACCAGTAATAACCACATGACACAGTTAATACTAGTAAATACTGTGTTGAAATTTCCTCTGAGAATATGCTGTTAATTCAAAAATTCTTCAATTTAGACTCAGGCAGATTTTTAAGACAAGGGCAAAAAACAACCACACTTGTCACAGATATATCACAAGAATTGTTTCTAGGTCACTTACTAATATTCTTCCCCTCTGAAACTTTTTAATCTGGGCTCCCCACAGTTCAAATCACTCTCAGCACTGTCTTCCATGTACCCACTACAATGGCCCAGTAAGCCTTGCTTAAAGGACTCAACTTCTTTTCTAGTTCAGAGTCCCAGTCATTCTATATTCCTCCAACAAGAATCATGGTCAGACCTATCACAGCAACACACTACTCCCTGGTATCATTTCTGTCTTAGTCACTGTTTTATTGCTGTGAAGAGATACCATAAGGCACCAAGGCAACTTTTATAAGAGAAACATTCAGGTGTGGACTTTCTTATCATTTCAGAGGCTTAGTCCATTATCAAGGTGGTAAGTATGGCAGCAGGGATGGCGTTAGAGAACTTATTGAATAATACAGTCTGACACACAGAGAGAGAAATGAGGGGACTGAGCTTAACATGGGCTTTCTAAAGCTCAAAGCACACCCCAGTGAAATATATTCTCTAACAAAACCACACCTACTCCAAGAAACCACACCTCCAAATCCTTCTCAAATAGTGCCCTGATGACTAAGCATTCAAACTATGAGCCTACAGGGTCCATTCTCATTCAAACCACCACATACCCTCTCTCTACCCCTTCCTCTGTCTGCATAGAATCACCGTATTCATCTATTATGTCTGTAATTTCAGTGATGATCTCTGCAGTAAATATCATCCCTACTGTGAGATCTTCAGTATGCCCTATAATTAGACCTAGAATGGTATCTCTTCTTCCTAGAGCCTCGATCTTGATCAAGAACTACAGCGTGAGCTACACTTTGATTTTGAAGAATGCTTTCTAGAACTGGAACAACATTATTGCTTCTCACCTTGGTCTTTGGGAAGGATCCAAATGTCAGTGATGCCTCAAATACTACAGAAAGTCTCCCAGAGGTCAGTGTGGCTTGCTAATGTACATAATTGCTGTGCTTGGGAGGCTAAGGCAAGGAGAGTCCTAAGCGTTTGACTGAGGTCAGCCTGGATCACATAGTGAGTTTTAGGTCAACAAGGTTGTCTGTACAGTAAGACCTTCTTTAAAAAAATGTTTGGATAGAATTTATTAAAAAATTGAACTGTAAATTCTAATTTTTGACACACTGAAACATTATTCCTGAGATTTTTTTTAAAAGATTAGTTTTAAGGAATTTTTGTATATATGTGTATGCCTGTGTGTATGTGCCAAGTGCACATAAGTGCCTTTCGGCTGCAGAGGCCAAAAGAGGGCGTTAGATCTTCTGGAACTGGAGTTACAGGTAGTTGTGAGCCACTAACGTGGGTGCTAGAATTAAGTTCTTAGCTGCTGAAGCATCTCTGCAGCTCCTCCTGGGATGTTTTTTCAAACATTCTTTCAGAGATTGGGGGTGTGCTGTTGCACTTATGGACGTCAGAGGATGGCATGTGGGAGTCAGTTCTCACCTTTCTCCTTATGAGTCCTATGGATTGAGCAAGTCTTCAGTCTTGGTAGCAAGGACCTTTACTTTCTGGGCCCCTGTTAGGAGTTTTAAGAAGGTAGACTAACCTTGAATTTTGTCACTATTAACCAGAAGACCCTTCTTCCAACTGTTGTAGAAAACTTGGATTTGAGAACGGTTTTGTGGGAGGCAGGTTCTCAATGTTACCACAATCCACAACTTGAGTCTCATTGTCTTAAAGCCTGAGGCACATCAAATGTCCTTTGTCTTTTGTGTTGAAACACAAATATGCACATGGTTCCAATGTGACTAGGAAAGAGCAGAGGAGAAAACAGAGGGTTTGAGAGAAAAGTCCTCAGGGAGTGGGAAAAATGGGGGATGAAGAGTCCCTAGGGTAATATAAATAGGTGACCCTTAAAACTGAGTGCTCCCCAAGCATCACACCCTATTCTAAGGACTTCTAAACATCCGTGTAAGCCTCCTGAACAACATGAAGTAAGTTACATCCAAGCCACTGTGTTTATCAAATGAGGAAATAATATAAGTTAAGTAACTCTCACATTGACAAGTCATTTTGTTCACACAGTTTACAACAGAACAGAATGGAGGGGCCCCCCGGGCAACTTTAGCTGCACCAGTCATGCCAGTAACTACCCTGCCATCCCACTTTCTGCTAAGCAGCATCCAGGGCAGCCTGGCCTGGGAACTGGGTGAGCATGCCCAGGGCTTCCAGAGCTTCCTCATCACCCCTCACAGGGAATCTAGAACAGATTGTCTTGGACTAGGTAAATAATTAAATTGGAGGGTGAAGGAGCAATAGAAGCTGTTTATAGTGCTCAGAAAATAATAGCAAGTAAAGGAGGACAGGCGTGAGAGAAAGCAGCCTTAGTGCTCTCAGCAAGGTGGGGAAGCATCCAGGCAGAGTCAGAGCAGTGGTTTTCTGGTCTCCATGACCCCTCTGTTCTGTTGCTCTCTTGAGGTTGTCTTTAGAAACTCTGTAAAGGTTATGAACACTGGAAGAATGCTTCGAGATGAGTTTCATGATGCAGTTCTTAAAACCTAGTGGTTTAAGGAGACTTTATTTATTGCTCTCAGAATTGAGCTTAAAAACCTTTGGGTTCACAGTCAATTCTTTGGAGCCTCTAAAAGAACTCAGCCCAGATTACTTAGGTGTTTAAAATAGAAGCAGAGTATTTGCTATAACTATAATAAACCTGGTTGATAGGTTGGTTTTTTTTTTTTTTTTTAATTATTGTGTTTTAAACTCATTCTTCAGGACTACATCTCACAAAACCAGAAGGTTCTTCCAGAAAGTTCTGTCTTGGAATCTTTTTCCTGTGCATTGGATTTCTCTTAGGGTGGGCCCAGGAGGTCAAAAGTGAGATGTCTCTTCACTGTGTGACAGCCTATGACAGCGGGGTCATATTCATGTGTAACACTTTGCATTTGAGTTCACCTGATTCCCTCTGATGTGTTTCTTTCTTGGGATCTTCATTTCTGTATCATGGACTAGGCCTGGTCATGGTTCTCCATGCCCAATACTGTCACCTGAGACAGAGCAGGAACATGCTGCCCTCTCCACTGCACACAGTTCCATCCTCAGTCATATCTTCCTGCACCGGCATCGCCCCCAGTACTGCAATTCTGCCATTTAATGCTCCTCCTCAGTCGTGCCTGGTCCCTGTTAGCCTACAACAATAAATCCCATTTTTAACTTTTAAAGGGTAGGAGACAGGGACATATGTGCTCCACAGTGTGGAGATCAGGGGACAACCTGGGGTGTTGGTCCTCACCTTCCGTGACATCTCTTGTTCCTCCTCCTGTGTAGACCAGGATAGCTGGTGCATGAGCTTTTAAGGATCCTTCTATCTCTTTCACTCCCTCTTCTTCCCCTTCTTTCCCCCGTTCTCTCCTCTTCCTCCTCCATAGGAGTGCTGGGGTACAAGTACAAGAGTACCACAACATCCCTCTTTAGATGAGGTCCGTGTGCTTACACAGTGAGTGGTACCCAGCTTCCATTTACATATTTAACTTTTTTTTTTTTGAGACAGGGTTTCTCTGTATAGCCCTGGCTGTCCTGGAACTCACTTTGTAGACCAGGTTGGCCTCAAACTCAGAAATCTGCCTGCCTCTGCCTCCTGAGTGCTGGGATTAAAGGCGTGCGTCCCAGTAAATAAGTTCTTAAAGCTTCTTCTACAGGGGAGAGCAAGCTTCCTCTTGTTGGTCTCAAAGGCAAAGGTGTGACAAAGTATGGTCTTGTGGCAAAACATATTTGCCTGACCTTTTGTACTGAGACTTCACTGGCATTGCTAGGCCAGCATTATCCATATGCCTGTTTTCAACTTTTCCTTGTCCTTGACTTATGTGAGCTGAGGGGCTGAGTCAGGCTGAGTCAGGCTCAGGGTTGATGTCTTTCCTTGGGATGTCTAAACAAGAGTCTTTTGAACCTAACAGGACAGTTATCTGGAAGGGAAGAGAATTTCTGCTAGGCTGTGTGCCCAGACTTCTCTGAATTCCTAAACTTTTTGAGGTATCATTTACAAACATGCTCTGGTCATGTGTTCAGTGCCACTTCACGCCATTTTTCTCCGTCTAAAGAGAAACAATTTCAGGGTTAACTATTAGCCAGGACACTAACAATGCCACCTAGACTGAGCTCAGTGAAGCAGAGTGTGTTATGGAGAATTAAATGGAGCAAGATATAGGAGTAACAATGTGGCTAATCCTTGAGACTATTTGATAATTTTCTAAAGACTAAGAGCATCTTATCCCCAGAAAATGTATTTTCTTATGATGTGAAGATTGGGTTTCATTATTTCAAACACTCAGAGCCTTTGATACATGGTTAAGACCATTAGGAAAGATAGAGTGAGGAAAAGAACCTAGGGCTCCAGTTACACCACATCTAGTCATAATCTCAAAAAGACTGTTTCTTGCTGTAGATATATTTGCATATCTGTGCATATTGCGAATCAATTCACAATAGCTAAAAAATGGAATGAACCCAGGTGTCTATAAACTGATGAATAGATAACAATGTGGTACATAAAAATGGGATTTCATTTATCTGTCAAGAAAAATGATTATGAAACTCTTAGGGAAATGGGTGGAGCTGGGCTGGTGATATCGCTTTTGTTGCCAAGACTAAAGACCTAAGTTTCATATCTGGAAGCAAAATAGTAAGAGAATTAACACCTGAAATTTGACCTCTGACTCCCTCACACCAAATAAATAATTAAAATGGAGGGAAAATAACAAAATAGTTGGAACTGGAAAATGTATTAAATGAGGCAACCCAGATTCATAAACAAATGTACATGCTCTCCTCTTATATGTGGATTCTAGCTTTTAGTTATTATGTTTTAGAGATCAGGAATTTAGACAGAGACCATGAGATAGAGGAGGGGAAGAGGACTGAAGGAGAGAAGGTGTAATATCCAAAATGAATTTAAGACCACCCAGTCCCTTTCCCCTTCAAAAAGGACTTTCCAAACTGTACTAGCAGGCAAAGTGCAGAGCCAGATAAGGAAACTAGCTGACTAAACAAATGTAAAAACATAGTTTTAGCGATCAAAATGATTAAGCTTGCAACTACCAAAACAATATTAGTGTTCTCAGAGAAATAGCCGTAACAAGATTAGCAATTCTCCTGCCCCTCCCCCTCCGCCCCACACTGAATTCTGACAAAGACCACAAACCACCCTGAGCTTGTTGTGAGAATTCCCCTAATGTTAATAGCTATGACATTAATAGCTGTGACGTTAATAGCTGATCCATAAATTCAAAATGTACTATTGCTTTGCTGACTAAATCATAATAACCCACCATGGGGGCAAGCAAAGTGAGTCACTGGGCCAAAGGGTTACTTAGTCACTATACAAACCAACGAGTGCCTGAAAGGGTTACTTGCTACACCAGTGAGAACCCTGTTGCTCAAATCTGCCCCTTGCAAAGGTATAAAAAGTGTGTTCTTTCTTTGTTCTTGGTCTCTCTCCTCTGGCATGCATGCTGAAAGGGGAGTCCGCAACATGTTGAGTCAATAAAAATCCTCATGTGTTTTTCAGTGATGGCGCCATTCTCTGTGGTCTTTCTGAGTAAGGGTCTTTTGAGGAACTCCAACATTGGGAAGAGTATAACACAGGACATGGCAGCCCCTAGCTGAGGAACTATTGGCCATTGATGGCTACTGTGAGAAGAGTCTTTTTTCTTTAAGGTTATTATCACTATTGAGTTGAACCCCATGCCCACACACATGCCAGCAGCCATGGTTAAACTCAACAGGTTACAGTAAAAAGACCAAAAAGGAGAGACAAGAAAGTAAATCAGGAGAGGCAAGTGATGGGAAGAAGGAAACCCAAGGATTGGGAGGGGCTAAACAAGGAAACTGAGTGGCGGTAGATATGATCAAAGTACATCATGTGCATGTATGGCCTTGTCATTTTTAAAACCAAGGTTGAAATATTGGAGGAGTAAAAATCCTAATCATGGGCTGGTGAGATGGCTCAGCGGGTAAGAGCACCCGACTGCTCTTCCGAAGGTGATAAGTTCAAATCCCAGCAACTACATGGTGGCTCACAACCATCCGATCTGGCTCCCTCTTCTGGAGTGTCTGAAGACAGCTACAGTGTACTTACATATAATAATAATAATAATAAAATCCTAATCATGTGGGATTTGATTGGGGGAAAGTGGAGAAGGCCAGTGCGAAAGAGGGGAAATAGTGGCTTACATGACAGAAGTGATTGGATAGGAAACTATCCAATGCAGTGCATGCCCAGGAGTTAAGGTAGCTGCACAAATGCAGGCTAGACTCCTGAGAGTTGAAGTTTGGGTACCTAAGGCAAAGGTTGCTATGACTGATGAACACAGCCAAGTTCTGTCTATAACAAGGTCTAAGGATATGTGGCTCTGGGGCCATTCATGGGCTGAAAAGACCAGGTCTGAAACTTGTCCTTAGCAGCAACTGTGGAAGACATTATTTATCTGGGAGCCAATAAGCCCCAGATAAAGAAAGATAAGGAAGCTGGGAAGAATGACTGATAACAGACTTATCACTGACTTTGGCACAAGATTCAGTTTGACACAAGAAAAATTAAATAAAAAAAATGTTTCATTACTGGCACATAATAATAGAAACCTGCATGTATCAATTCACCTGAGACAACCTGGACAGTTAACTTTTGAACTAGAATATCATCAAATATGGTTAAACATTGCACATAGCTTGTGCAAAAGTTAATTTAATTACTTGAGAAGGTGAGGTTACTTTCTGTCCCTTAAGAGTCCCACAGAACAATGTCTGAACCTTGGAGGCAGAAGATAATCCTAGGAAACAGGCGTAAAGGTTAGAGAGAAATTAGCTGGTCATGAATATATCATGAAGCTAAATGGGCAAATGCAGGTAATCGCTCTTGAGACACTCTAAAGAACTATGTAAAGTGGGCCTGGCAGTTGTCCTGAAGATGGGATGGTGAGACATTTTCTCCAGGTGATTCTGACTGCCCATGAGATTTTCCCTAGACACTCCCAGGCTACTCTGTACAAGATGAGATAGAGCAGGGAGAACCTTAACATGGGAGCTGTTAGGCTGGGTGGGAGCATGAGCCCAGAGCACAGAGACCGTAAGCTGCAGAAACTACTCCCAGGAAGTAAGATGATTTAGAAAAGACTCATCACCAACCCTGGCCCTTCCTTACTCCAGGAACCATTCAGCTCACACTAGAGCTGTTAGGTATTATGTTTCCAGTCACCTTTACTCCTGCACTTAGACATGAAATCAATTCCCTGTTCTTAGCAGCAATCCTCAGTCTTGCTCTCAGTCCCGCCAGCTAGTTCTGGGCTCCATCGCTTGTTGGGTTCTATAGAAAAGTTCCTCAGACTCCTCGATGACAGAGGAGGCCACTGGAGATTATTCTGGACTATGGATTTCTTTGTTTTGACCAGGCACCTATTCTTGGTCACTTCACATATTCTATTATTTTGTTGACATCTTTCATGTTCTTAAGGAGAAAGGATTATTTAAATCCTTTTGCCTGTATTTTGAGTTACTTGTCCTTCCATGATGGAATGGGAAGAATCCTTTATTCATTACAGAGTCTAGTCTCTTATCCAGCATAAGTGGCATCCTGAGTTCATTTCTTTATTTTGTACATGGAACCACAGCACTGTTTGTTGAGAAGACTACTTACTCTTTTCCAACCAGTTGACTTGGTAAAAATATATTGACTGGGAGTTAGAGATGGCTCAACAGTTAAGTGCCAAGGACCCAGATTTGGTTTCCAGCACCCACGTGGTAACCTTAGCTTCAGAGGATCTAAGGCCATCTACTCAACTCTGGAGCAACAGGCACTTGTGTAGTGCACATACATATATATGCAGGGAAAATGCACATTACAACAGGTCCAAAAATATGCCTAAGACAATATATTGACTGTAAAACATGGGGATTTACTTTTGGACTCAGATCTACTCTACTGATCCATGCCTTCATATAATGCCACTTTACACCACTATCATAAAAATCTTTATCACCATAGTGTTTTAGTAAGTTTTAAAACTGTCAAAGGTGGGGCTCTGCTATAGCATAGTGGTAGAGGCCTAGCATGTACAAGGCCCTGGGTTCAAAGCCCCAAACTCAAAAGTGGGCAAATTTGAGTTCTACAGATCTATTATCCTCTCGGTGATCATTTTGGATTGACTGTTTTGGATCTCTTGAATTCACATAGTTAAAATTGGAGTCTAACTTTTCTGTTTAGTGGATTACTTGTAACACACGCCAGGAAGGCATGGAGCCTGCCATCTGGACAGGAATGTGGGAATCATACACATTGTTTTGTTTTGTTTTGTTTTGTTTTGTTTTGTTCTTCAAGACAGGGTTTCTCTGTGTAGCACTGGATGTCCTGGAACTCATTCTGTAGACCAGATTGGCCTGGAACTCAGAGATCAGCCTTGCCTCTCTCTTCTGAGTAATGGGGCTAAATAGGTGTGGTAGCACACCTTGTCCATACACTTGTTTATAAGTACTCTTAATGTGTGTTGTGACACTATGACACTGATACTCAGAGTGTGACACATGAAACCCTCAATGGAAATTTCTAATTTCGGAAACTTACATGTTTCAGATAATAATATTCAATAAAATATGTTCTTAAGAAAGAAAGAAAGAAAGAAAGAAAGAAAGAAAGAAAGAAAGAAAGAAAGAAAGAAAGAAAGAAAACCTGTGGTCTAGGGGTAGTGGTAGCTTGTGTGTGGAGATCAGTTGACAACCATTGTCTGTCAGTCCCCACCATTTGACCTTGTTTAAGACAGGGTCTTCACAGCTGCATATGCCTCAGGAGATTGACCTTTCTCCACCTCCACTTCCTGTAAGTGGTCCCAGATTACAGATGCTTAAGCTACTGTATCTGACTTTTGTGTGGGTTCTGAGGACTCAAATTCAAGTCATCGGGCTTGAGTGGGAGGTACTCTTATCTACTGAGCCATCCCACCAGCCAGAATTGATGGTCTTTATCAACTCTGTGACACTGATAGTAAGGTCTAATTGAGGAGCACTTGCTCTCCCCTCCCCTCCTTAAGAATGCCCATGCACTCATCCACTACACCTCTTTCAAAGTATAAAACAGATTCTGGGCACTCCTTTTCTATTCAGCTCTTCCTCATTGTGAAAGGTGGTAAGGATCTGCACCAATTGCTCTTCTCTAACCCAGATAAAGTATGTCTTAATTGTTGCAAGGTAGCTTCCTTTGCGCACTACTCACCTTGTTTTTGCCAAGGACATCTGAGTTACCACATCCAATGATCCATTTTCCCTTTGCCTCATTTCAGCTCTGTGCTTCCTCAGGCAGAGCAGTCTACTGCCCACATTGAGAACTCAGTCTGTTGGAGCTTCTCTGGGGTTCTATTATCTGCATCTTAGCGTACACTTGGCCACCTGGCTTGGGAATCTATTCAGTACTGTCCTTTCTCCACTGCACTCTCCTAGGGCATGCTCTAGGATAAGTTAATCCTTGCTTCTGGGTCTCACAACCTATAAATAACTTCTTTAGACCTTTTAGCTTCATTGTTCTTTTGTGACCTATTTTTTTGAACTATAATCCAGTTAATCAAACATGTTAGCATACTAAAAAATAACAAAAATATGTCCTCATGTAAACTTTATAGAGTTGTTTGCTACATGTAGCCAGAGCATCAAGCCACTGGGAATTTATTTTTATATGCAGTTAGAGATCAAAATACACATACATATTAGATTTTGACATTTAATTGACCTATTTTTAATTGACCACAGTAAAATCTTTTCATAGAAAATATCTACATTTTTTGTATGTCTACCTGGGTCCTATTCTTTTGATCTATTTGTCCATGTTTTTTGTAATAGACTCAACATGGTACGAATTACTGTAGCTTTATAAGGAGCGATGCTACCCTTCAGAAGAAGAGTTTTATTTTATATGTGTAATGTGTAAAATTTATACTTCTTAGTATAAATTTAAATCATCAGTCAATTTCTTCAAGGACACATTTATGTGCTGGTATATTAATTGCAATTGAATTTAGGAGAAAATTGATATTTTTAAATGCTTTGCATGCCAAACTGTATATAATTAGGAGTTTTGTTTGTTTTTGAAGTACTGGGGACTCGACCTAGGATCTTGTACACATAAGACAAATGCTCTCCCCTGAACTGCTTCTCCAGCCCTGAGTAACTAACTGGGCCTTAGTTAGCTGCTCTCAGTGTTTTGGGATCCGTGACAGGGGGCTGTGATGACTCTTTTGTTAGATTTTGGTATAGTGTGGCTCTAATTTATAAAAACATATGACCTAAAAATTTCATTTTCTACTTGTTTGTTACTGGTTCATACAGATATCTCTACATTGGGGTTTCTAATAGTTTGCTTAGAAGGATTGCCCACATGGGGATGGATGACAGCGACCTGCAGTATTCTTCCATGGAATGTCCTTGATATTAAAATACTCTTAGCTTTACAAATGACTTGAGACATTCTCTTTTTTTCCATATTATGAAAATATTTGTGCAGGATTGGTGTAATTTCTTTCTTAAATATTTAAAAGACTTCACTAGTGAATTCACTTAGGAAGATTTTAAATTATAGGTTCAATTTCTTTAATAGACACACCACTTTTCAGATTTCTAGACCTGTTAAATATTTTTTCTATAAATTTGTCATTCTTACCTAAATATAAAAAATATTGGCAAATCTGGTACTCTCACAATTTAGGAGGCTAAATCAGGAAGATCTTGTGTTTGGGGCTAATGAGGTCTACAAAAGCAAGAACCTCTCTCTCTTTCTCTCTCTCTCTGTCTTTCTCTGTCTCTCTCTCTCTCACACACATAAGCACACACACACACACACACATAAGCGCGCGCACACACACACACACACACACACACACACACACACACACACACAAATCAAAATGTGGCATACTGATGTTCCCATTATCCTCTTGAAATCACATAGTGTCTATATTTTTATCCTCTGATATGGGTATTTTATGTTTTCTCATCTTTTTAGAAATTTATTGAAATAATGAGAAATTTGTAAAATTTATCATATGTCAAAGATACACTTTTGCCTTGAGGATTCTTTGCACTATAATTTGTATTTTGTTGTTGTTTGTATGTTTATTTTATGAATTTCTCTTCTTTCTGACTGAATTTCACTCTTTTTTGTGTGTGTGATTGCTGCTTAGTTCAGCATATCCAACTTTTCTTTTTCTTGCAAAAGATGTGTCCAAGACCATCCATCTCCCTCTAACATAACATTTTCACTATTATTTCTTTTTTTTTAACTAAAATTATTTCAAAATATTCAAATATGCATGGAGAAATAAAGACTAGCAATGGAGATGTAGTCCAATGATTATTTTCTTAGTGTGATTGAATGTGCAATTTTGAAACATCTTTATAGTTACAGTATAAAGACAAAAATAATTGTGTTTCATTTTGAGCAAGGGTCTTACTATGGAGACTAGGATGGCCTCAATCTCAGAAATATCCAGTTGTCTTGGACTTCTGAGCATTAGGATTAAAGGCATGTGCCACCATTCAGCCCAACATCAGAGTACATATGGCTGCATTGATTAACAAGACTGTGAGACTGAAGAGCAGTCAGAGCTTGGGGGACACATTTGAGGTTGGTGTTGCATCCAACATCCTCAGGGAAGCTTCTTATTATAGTGGGCAGGCATTAGTGCAGGAACATTAGGACTGGCCACTGTGAGGAGAGGAAGTAATGCTGGAGTGCTTAGCCCTAACTGGGACAACTGTATCACCTCCTCCAAGGCTCCAAGGCTCAGAGAAATCATGGAAATGAAGTCAGAGAGAGTGTATGAGCCAGAGGTTGGACAAGTGTACACACAATAAAAAGATGTCTTCTGGACATGATGACAGAACTTTCTATGCCATAAAAGCTTTAGTCAGCTTTCTGTCACTGTAACAAACTGCCCAACAGGAATTAACATAAACAAGAACAGATGTATCCTGGCACGATTTCAGAGGTTTGTGTTTATAGTCACCTGCTTTGGTGGCTTTTAGGCCTATGGTGAGAGTGTCGTGGCAGATGTGTGTGGAGGACGAGCCAGGAAGTAAAGAAATAGAGAGGAGAATGCCTTACTTCCTCTACCTAGGCCCTGCCCCCTCAAGTTGCTAATACCAACAAACAGCTCAGTAACTTACTAATCCATCACTTGATTAATCCCCATTGTCCATGTTTCAAGGGCCTGGTCTTAGAACAGTACTGGACTAGGGATAACGCCTTCAACACATGAGCTTCCTAGGGACATTTTAAATCAAAACCAGAGCACAGAGACACAGAAGATAAATAAAGCAGTTTTCAAGAATCATTACAAATAACACTACCATGGGTAATATGTAGAATTTAACAGGTGACATAATCTGCTATGAAAATAGAAGCCTCAATAGCAAGATTTCCACGGTTACTATTTGAACAGGGTCTCCTGAGATATAGTCTTCTATTGTCAATGAGAGCTAAAGGAGTTATAGAAGTTATCAAAAACATAATAATCTATGAATAAATAAAGTCAAAGTGATTTAAAAAAAAACAGCCAAAGTGAGAAGGTTCACCAAGGAAATATAATGGTAGCAAATCATCCACAAGGAAACAGTCATATGCAAAAAGGAATTGAGTGCTGAATGCTAACGTGACGATCAGTAGACTCCTCTTGCTTGGAGCCCAAGGACTGCCTCGGATTCCATTTCTCTTCCTGTGTAGCTTGACTTTACTGTAGATACACCCAGTGGCCCAATGGTTAAAGTATCCCTGGGTTCCAATGCACATGGAGCTAAGTGTGAACAGGCTTTGCCAGTCACAGAACAGGTGGAATTTAATACAATAATCAGTTAAATAGGTGATGGAAGCAGTAAGAAGGCAAGTAAGATATAAGCCAACCCAGAGACTAGCTCTGACACAGGTGGACCATTATGATCACTATTATGAGCTGAATGGTGACATGTCCCTGCAAAGGGCTTATGTGTGGAAGGCTTGTGACAGGTGGCAGACTGCAGAGGTGGACCTTTGAGAAAGCAACGGGATCATGAGGGCTCTGATTGTGTCAATGGGGTAATTCTATTTAGGATTTCATAACATTAATGGAGTTGTTTGAAATCTTTGGAGATGGGGCCTACTTGGAAGTAGGTTCTGAAGGGCACTTTGGGAGTAGATCCTGTTCTCTTGCTTCCTGGTTGCCATGGAAGTGAGCAGCCCGCACCTCTCCTCCAGGATGTTCATGCCAGGATGCTCTGCCTTATCCCAGGCCCAAAGCTTAGGCTAAATCTCTGAAACCAACTCAGTCTTTCTTCTTTTATGGTGTTTGTTACCAGTATTTTTCACACTGTCTAGAAGCTAACTAGTACAATGGCAAAGAAAAAAAAACAGTTTAACAGGAACCAAAGCATTGCCCAGAGGCCAAGGAACCTGGAGGGTACATTATCACATCAGTCAATTGCCATGTGCTGTTTGAGCTCACTGAGAAGCTGGGAGTTAGAACTGAAGGCCTTCCCAAGGCCTACCAGCACTGATCCTGTTCTTTTATCAGTTCCCTCACCCCATCCCACCCCCCCACCAGGGACTCTGGCTTGATGTAAATCTACCCATATTTGCCTCCAGGTGATATGGTGCAGCCCCCTCCCCTTGTTTGGCTTTTTTTTTTTGTATCTGTTTTTACTTGTTTTAACACCTTACACATCTGGCTTACACACTGTCCTAAATAATTTCAGTCTGCCAAAGGCTCCTGTATTTTACAAAGGACATGGCCCAACATGGAACTCACCAAAGCCACTAAGGCTCCAGCCCTGTCCGAAGGTACCTGATAAATGCACCTCTTTCTTTTTCCTTATATCTTGCTAATTTTAAGAAACAGCAAGAGAGAATTTCTGTCTCACTTTCTCTTATGTAAGGAAAAAAATCTACTGAACGGCCATCTTGGCTTTAGATGCATTGCCTTACTTAGCAGTGGCCACGTAACTCTGTTGGTCAGTCTGCTGACACTCTCTTGTACTACATAGGGACAGGTAGCCATAATAGCCTTTCCCTCATGGACTCCCTACCCAGACTTTCCCTCTTAGTAGAGGATTCAACCTTGGAAGCATGTCTCATGAACCTATTGCAGTGTCTGTGGAACTGCTGACATAAACAAACAAAAAACAAACAAACAACAAAATAAAGAAACAGATGATGCCCAGAAACCAAACCAAACCAAGAAAAAAAAACCCCAACCACTCTCTTAGAGAATATAGAGAAAGATAGCCACATTGGGACCACCAGTGCCCAGCCTCTCAGACGCTACACTAGCAGGCTGCTCAGCCTCAGTTTCTTGCCTTGCTACCCAGGGACAGAATCACACGCTCACTCTGCCCCAGCTCCTCTTTAGTTCTCTTTCTGTCCAGGTTTCTGGCTCCAGTTATGTTGTGTAGCATCATTCCTGGGGAGACATGGATAAATGTCTACTCACCCCAGGCAGGAGAGTAACAACAGACCAAAGTATGGATACCACAAAAACCCAACGTGGAGAACCAATAGGTTTTATTGGGATTACTTAAAGGAATATGGGCAAGGAGTTACTGGCCAGAACAGAAATAACTCTCAGCTTGTATGAGAGTGTCTGTCAGCAGTCCTTGCAGCTTCAGGAGAAATGGACCTAGTGAGTAGGGTGGGTTTGGGGGACTTCATGAAACCCTTGTGCTGTTGGCTTCCTACACTTAGGGAGCTTCCCTGCAGGATGGCATGTGTCCTCTCTCCTTAGAGCACCCTGTTGTTTTACATCCCTTCAGAACACCCTATGTCCTAAGGCACTTCCCTCCAAGAAGATGGTTTTATCTTAGAGGAAACTAACTGACAGGCACCAACCCCTCCCTTTGAATATCAGGCTTGTTGAAACAATGAGTGCTCAGGAAATTGGAATTTCTCCAGGGATCTTTCACACTAGGAATGGAAAGGTCCAGTGTCAACCAGCAGGGCAAACTCCTCTGCAAAAAGAGGTCACACACAGTTCTGACAATTGCCAGGTCAACTTTCAAGAGAGAATGGAATAAAAACAACCGATGATGGGCGGGAGCTCACTTTGACAGGCGCTACTTAGTAATCCCCACCTTTTGAGTTAAACCTCATGCCAGGACCCTAACGGTGATGACTTGTTTCTCCTCCCAATGTTTCACCTTGAAGAACTCTCCGTTTGTTGATTTCCACTATTAACTTGTTTGTTTAATTGGCCTATTGAGGATGGGTAAACACGAGCACCTTATTGGGATGCCAGAATCCACCTTCTGGACATGGTTATCTGGTTCCACCATGGGTTTAAAAGTAGCGGGTCCAGAATTGTACTCAAGAACCTAAACCCATGAGGCAAAATATGTCCCCCTTACGGCTTAATTACCTTTAATACTTCATTATAGTGATGGAAACCTTACAAATTTACTATGCCACAGGAAAATGAATTAGACTCAACTTTAAGAGATAATGCTGGATCCTTTTCCAAAATACTTATACAAAGTATGTTCTGCCCTCAAGCAATGGCATATTGTAGCTGAAGAACTTTTAGCTTGATATTTTTTTTTTTTAAGATGAATTGATGTTTATTGAGGGACACTTAAGCATTTCAAAGGGTTTTCAGGAAGAAGCATCTTTTGTGGACAGCTTAAGGAAGGGGGTTGGGTTCAGGCAGCATCTATGAAACTTTTCCAGTCTCCTCACTGTCTCCCACCCTCTTTCTCCTGCCATTTAGATGTCACAGATACTCTGGACAGTATNTGTCTCTGTTTGTTTGCATGTGTGTATATGTCTGTCTGTCTCTGTGTGTGTGTCTGTCAGTCTGTCTGTCTGTCTGTGTCTGTCTGTCTGTGTTTGACTCTGTCTCTGTGTGTCTGTGTCTGACTCTGTGTGTGTCTGTCTCTCTCTGTGTGTATGTGTGTCTGTCTGTCTGTCTGTCTGTCTGTCTGTCTGTCTGTCTCTGCATGTGTATGTGTGTTTGGGTACATACATATGTCATGCACATGTATTCAAAGGCTATAGGTCAATCTCAGATGTTATTCCCCAAGAAGCTGCTCACCTTGTGTTTTGAGACAGGGTCTCTCACTGGACTGGAACTCCCTGATTTGGTGAGGTCACCTGGTCAACAAGCTTCAGGGAACCTTATGTTCTGTATCTGGGGATTGCAACCATGAGACAACATGTGGCATTTTTTACCTGGGTTTGGGAATTGAACTCAGGTCCTCATGCTTGTGCAGCCATCACTATTTGACTAAGATAGCTTCCCCCCTCTTTAAATGAAGTGAATGTCTAAATGGTATGTTCATCCATAAGACCTGAGAAACAAATGTCTTTAATTAAGATGTAGAAAGGATTCACTTGGCCTCTAGTTTACCCAAGAAGATAAAGAGACTAGAAGATTAATAAAGAGCTAACAGTTTTGATTGGTTAGTATATGCTAAATGATATCTTTAAAATTTAACATTTGTTTTTTTCTTTTTTTCAGTTTTGCGTATGAAGGGCATTCTCAGTCCATTTTACTGAAACATAGAGAAGTAATTTTCCCGAGGTTATTTACCCATTTTGGTATGAAGTTTTACCTTAAACCAAGTCCATCTCATCCAGAATCTTTATCTTAATTATTCATTGATAGTATCTCTCTTGCTCTCTTCCCATACAAACAACCATCAATTACTCAAAGACACATTTGCTTGCTGTGCCCATGGAGAAAGGGGATTTTGATTCCCGGGAGCTGGAATTCAAGTGGTTGTGAGCTGCCTAATATGGGTGCTGCGAACTTTACCCAGGTCCTCTGGAAAAGTAGTACATGCTCTTAACCACTGAGTATCCCCTCCTGTCCCCATTCTTGGTACTTTTAAGCTCTTTTACATCTGCACATCTAAGTTAAGTTGTCATTTCACTAATGTGGCTTATCAAATATATCAAACATTGATAAAAATTTATATATATATATATATATATATATATATATATATATATATATATATAATCGAACAGCAGAAACTTAAGAATCATTTCCATGTATCAGCTGCTTTGTGTCTCTTTGTCTATTATTGTTTTATTTCCTCAATTTTGTTCCTTTTTTAGTTCACAGTTTCTGAGCATCAGTCTTCTACTGACTTTAACACACTCACAGAGAGAAAACACTCCTAAATCTTCTTAGGTGCTAAGAATTAAACAGACATAAAATAAACTAATAGGCAAAAAGTATGCACATTTTATTAATACTTTCAAATATACATATGTGAGTTTTTCTAATCAGTTAGGAGGTTTGGTCTCTTTTCACATCTCAGTGGGCTATTTATAGGATTTGTATGAGTTATTTGTTTACATCACACTTGTAAATGATCTTTTTGGTTGTAAATAAGTTTTATATACTGATGAAATTAGTTTATAAATTGTCATGCGTGTATTTAAATAATCTCACAGTGTGGCTTTGGCTGGCCTTGTGCTTTCCATCTTCCAGCCTTTTATATATAAAATCAATTGTGTGTCTGAGCATATGCATGCACATGTGAGTTCCTCTATGAGTGGCTATCTGAATCTATGAGTACAAAAGGGAATCAGACGTTCTGGAGATAGAGTTACAGGTTTTGTGGACCACCTCACGTGGCTACTGGGAATGATATTTAACTCTTCTACAAGAGCAGTATGTACTCCTTAAAAAAATGTCAATGTATTTTATGTGTATGTGTATATGTGCTGTGTACTTTATGTGTATGTGTATATGTGCAGCAATGTAAATGTGCTGTGGCTACATGTCCATGCATATCTGTGCCTGGTACCCAAGAAGACCAGAAGAGTTCGTCAGATCTCCTGAGATTGGTGTTATGGCCAGTTGTTAGCTGGGAATTGAACCTATGTCTATTGGAAAAACAGCCAACACTCCTAACCACGGAGCTGTCTTTCCTGGCCCTCAGTGCTCACTCTTACCCGCTGAGATATCTCTCTAGCCTCTAGAGCTGCTTCTGACTGCATGAAATGAGTACTAAATTGTGGCTTTGGGTCCTTTTCTGAGTTCTCATAGGCATTCCCATACGAATGAGATTCTTTTTCTTTTTTTTCGAGACAAGGTTTCTCTATGTCTTTTGGTTTCTGTAAGTGTCCATACTCCAGTTATTCCCTGTTACTGGGATGATTTTGGTTTTTGTACCACCTCCAATCCTCCACCCCCACAAAAAAAGAAAAAAGCTGATAAAAATTTCCAAGGATAAAAGCACTTTTTGTTTGTTTGCATACTTTGGTGTGTTTTTAAAGTAATTATTAACAAGTCCCTCCCTCAAATAGGTTTCTCCAGTGGTATTTGGTTTTATTGAATACTCTTTTATTATTATTATTGAAATCAAGACAGCAGTGCTACATAATCTTGTCTAGTCTGGTCTTGAGTACAGAAGAACCTTGAACTCCTACTGCCTCAGACTTCCAATGCTGTACTACAGTCATTTGCCACCACACTTGGATTTATTGTATGTTCTTGTCTTTTCTGTCAGCTTTCTCTTAGGACACTTTCCATGTGGGAAGGGAGGGCTCATAATACACCTGTTTACTTTCTCGGTTAATGTTTTAGCTTGGTGTGGCTCAGAGGAACAGTTCAAACAGAGGCAAGATATGGGCCCTCAGATATAATTTACATACCATAAAGTATACTTTTTAAAGAGGTGGCCATGACTATATTCACAAGTCTGTACAGCCACCGATATTGTATAACATTGTGTTCTCTAAGCAGAGACTTCTCACATTCATCTGAGAGGCTGTTACTTTCAAGAGACTCCCAAGGTCAGGAAGAACACTGATATTCTCTCATAGAAGGAAAGTGGAGAGGGTCACTGGACCCTCATCTCAGATTCCAGCCACTCCTTCCTGCAGATCCCAGTCATTTGTATGTAATTCTGCTCTAATTGCACATGGTGTAGCCTCACAGCATGTAGTCTGGTGGTCTTGGGAGGTGCCTGGGTGTACAGACTGTGAAAAGTTAGTGAAAGGTGGAATTCCATCTGTGAAGCTATGGGGAAGTCATCCATGGTAGGGTAACACTTTGCAGCTGTGCAGGCTGCTTTAGGGCCACCCATGCTCCTGTAAGTAACCTCTCATCTGTGCTGTGTAAGTAGATTCCATAATTTCATTGTTTCTCCAAATTGGACTTTGGTGGAATTATACCGATACCGTCATGTGGCTATAATGCCAGTTCTAGGGCATCTAAAGCTTTCTTCTGGCTTCCCTGAGCACCAGGCTTGTACATTATGCACAGATGTGTATGCAGGTAAAACACGCATACGTATAAAGTAAAATAATTTAAAAATGTATTATCTTCAGCAGAATTTTATTCTTCTCAGAATTGTTTTTGGCATCCCTCGCCTCAGGTTATTTTGTGTGCATTTGAGTGTCACGTTCCAGTTTCTGCAAAAGAAGAGCAGCCGGTATTGCGATGGGAGCCCACTCAGCATGCTGAAGATGTGGACTAATGTGAGGAGCAGCGCCATCTTAGTACTGTTACATCTCCCAGTCTGTAAACAGAAAATCTTATTTGGCTCCGTCTTTACTTTCCATTGAGATTTTGTTGTTTTTCAAAACAGAGTTTTACTATGTAGCTCTGGCTATCCTGGAACTCACTGGGTGACTGGGCTGACCTCAAATTCACAGAGACCCCTTGCCTCTGCTTCCCCAAGTGCTAGGTTTTTAATGGGACTAATGGTTTCTCAAAGAATTTACTTTGTAGTTACTACAAGTGTACTAAGAAAGACAGCATTTGCGTGTTTTGTTTTGTTTGTTTGGTTTTTGTTTTCCTTTATAACTTTACAAAAGTGTATAGGCCATAGGTCAGTAAAACATCTAAACTCTGAACCACATAACCACAGTCAGACTGGACAGCATTGTTTAAAGGGTCACGTGTCTTTTTGTTTTCTTGTTAGACTGTTAACATATTAGGGAAGACAATGAAATTCCATGTGGATGTTTTCTGAAGTTTAGTGTTTGTTGTCCAGATTTTAGATTTCTAGAATAAATGTTGTTTTTCTCTTGTACTTCCTATCATGATACTCTTAGTTTTGTCCAGAGTTCCTTGACATCATTGGATGCTTCTGCAGAATTGGGGCTTCCACGCTGCTTCTGAGATGCTCATCTTGCTTACCAGGCTCCACTCTTCTATTTTGTCGATGTTTCCTGACCTTTCTTGTTACTTCACAGGGGTGTCCCGTTGTCTTTAGATTGTTGAAATACAGCTTCAGGACCTCCCTGAACAGCCTCTGGAACCCAAGGAAGGGAGCGGAAGTCCTCTGGGCCAGAAAGGCTCTACCACTCACTGGTACTCTCCTTTCACTGCATTCCTGCCTTTGCCAGGTGGTTGCTGGGATTTGAACTCAGGACCGTCCGGAGGGCAGTCAGTGCTCTTACCCGTAGAGCCATCTCACCAGTCTCCTCCACCCCCCGTGGTGATCTTAAATGGCTTCTCTTTCCAGTGCTGTTCATGTGAGAGTTAGGCATATCCTATCTCTGACTCATTCTGTCAAATCTTTCTCTGATTCATCCCTTTGTCTGCCCTGCAATTAGACTTCACTTTCAAACATGGTTGCTTCCTTCTACAAACTTACCTACATTGTTTGAGATTAAAGGTATGTACTAAGGGCATGTTTGTATTCCAAGCAGAAAGGTTGCACTGTGTCTATATTCTAGCTGGATCACACAGAGCTAGAAGGTGATGTGATTACTTGCCATAACAGCCGTGAAGAATATTTGTTCATCCTCAAAATTTACTGTAATTTGGTCTCATCTCTATACAATCAACTTTTTTTTTTCTGGATTAAGACTGGTCCTTTACTTTTCAGATCTAACTCCTTTTAATGAAATTTTTTTCTCCTCTATTTTTTAAAGTTTGTTCTTTCAAGGAAATAACTACTCTTATGTTCCATATTCTTCCTAACTTCTAATTGATTTAACTCTGTATTCTTTTTTGGTCACTATAATCTTACAAATCTCATTTCAAGGCTGAAATCTCATTTCAATTGATAGAGTGCTTACATAGAATGCACGATACCCTGTGTATTAGTTACTTTTCTATTGCTGTAATGAGACGCCATGACGAAGGCAACTTATAGAAGGAAGAGTTTATTTGGGCTTATGATTCCAGAAGTGTAAGAGTCAATCATGGCAGGAAGTGGGAAGCATGGCAGCAGGCATGATGGCTGGAGTAGCAAGATGAGAGCTGACAGCCTGAACTTCAAGCAAGAAGCAGAGAGACAACTAGGAGTGTGCCAGTCTTTAAACTCTCAAAGGCCATCTTCCTTCACTAAGGTCACACTTTTTTTAAAAATTTTTTCTCTTTATTAGATATTTTCTTCATTTACATTTCACATGTTATCCAGAAATTTTCCCTTACCCTCCCGTGTCCCCGCCCTGCTCCCCTACCCACACCCTCCCACCTAAGGGCCCTGGCATTCCCCTGTTCTGGGGCATATAGAGTCTGTATGACCAAGGGGCCTCTCCTCCCAATGATGGCCAACTAGGCCATCTTCTTCCATATATGCAGCTAGAGACATGAGCACAGGGGGAACTAGTTAGTTCATGTTATTCTTCCACCTAGAGGGTTGAAGACCCCTTCCGCTCCTTGGGTGCTTTCTCTAGCT
>LR751468.1:0-54130 GCA_902729485.2 Mus minutoides
TCTTTCCTTCTCCAGAGTGGAGTTGTTAAGCATGTGCCAGCAAGCTAGCTTTTGTTCACCTGGGTTCTGGGGATTGAACTCAGGTCCTCATGTTTGCATGCCACACGCTCATAGTCCGAGTCCTATATTCCTAGAATAGAATATGTCTCTAGCTTTTATCCAGTGGTTGGGAAATAGGTAGTACATGATTTTTTTTTTTAAAGCAAATGATGTAATGCTATCGATTTTATGTGTAATGCCATTTAGCTAAAATATCTGTTATTTTCAAACTTAAACATAGTAATTATGTATTTCCTGAGAGGTCATCTTAGAGCACTAAGATGGCCTCTCTGCTCACCCCCTTCTAACTATGAGTTTATGTAATACATCTCACGGGAATTCTTGGATCATTTTATTTCTTGGCAAAAGTGGCTGTTTTAGTGAATAACAGGTAACAAACACCCAAAAGTGTAAAGCATTTCAGCTACTGTACGTATTTGAACTTACCCTTCTCCTTGAGTTTGAATTCTTATTTTCTTTAAATTTCCAAATAGAGAGGAAAAACCCAGAAGGAAAGCATTAGCCCAAGTCTGAGCAGTGGCTCCCCACAGCCTGTGCGAGTGTGGGGGTGATGGTGCAGGGAGGGGTAAGAGGAGGGGGCTCCCTTCTCTGTGCTCCTCAGAGCCAAGCTCACTGTGAAGCAGACATGCAGAAGAAACCAGTGATATGGAAGAGAGTCGGATTTAGATTTCTCTTGGTCTGTTCTTGTTTTTAAGCCGGGCGTGGTGGCGCACGCCTTTAATCCCAGTACTTGGGAGGCAGAGGCAGGAGGATTTCTGAGTTCGAGGCCAGCCTGGTCTACAAAGTGAGTTCCAGGACAGCCAGGGCTGCACAGAGAAACCCTGTCTCGACCCCCCCCCCTCCAAAAAAAAAAGACTGTTTCAAAATTCCCTTACAAAATAGACCAAGAGTTGAGTGAGGAGGACATTTGAAACCGTTCTGTGCTCTCTGGGCCACCTTAACGAGGTATGAAGAGCATCGCCATCATGTTGTGTAAATAAGGTGTTTGTTAAGAACGGATGAAGATGCCTGTTAGGAGTTTCTGCAGTTGCAGAAGATCCTGGTTAAGGCATGCCTTCCTACTCCAACCCACTGTGTAGCCAGGGATAACCTCAAGCCCATCCTCCTGCCTCTGTTCCCAATGCTGGGATTATAGTCACGCACCCTGCCTCCTGGTTTGGGCAGTGCCGGGGATCTAATCCAGGCCTCTGAGCATGTAGGCACGCACTCTGCCAACCCAGCTTCAACCCTACCCCCGAGAAATCTCATAATTTACTGATATTTTGATAAGTCAGTCATAATTAAGATACTTACGTCCACCACTTTAACATATGCTTATGGCATGCCGACTGTGCTCTTCTTTGGGGCTGGAACTGAAGATAAGCTCCTGGTCTCACAGAGCTAACACTGGGGACCCTGGCGGGCTAGTGTTTGCTATTGTTGGGGACTCAGAATTTTTAGGAAAAGACAGAGGAAGAAAACACAAAGTAAGTACTAGGGAGGCAGAGGCAGGGGGATCTGTGTGAGTTTGAAGTAGCCTGGTCTCTCAAGTGAGTTCCAGGACATGGTGAAACCCTGTCTAAACAAACAAACAAACAAACAGAAACAAATAAGAGTAGTTGATACACTAGATAGTGAATTAGGTGCTGGGTTAGACGTGTAAAAGAAAGTGGTGGTCAGTTGAAGACCCAAGTACTGAAGAATAGCCCTAAGCCAGCCAGTAAGTACAAAGACACCTGTGGGACACAGTCAGGGCGGAGTAACAGGAGACCAGGCTCCAGAGGGTGGCAGGGGCCTTGGCACAGTGGGCCTGTGTGGACATGGTAGGAGGTTGCAGGATTTAAAACTAGACATAATATCTCATTTATATTTGAAAATCACTGTGCTACCTTTGTGGAGAAGGACTGTAGGGAAACAGGCATCCAGAGAAGTTGAGAAGTGGTAAATGGTGAAGATTTGCACTGGGGCTGTGGTTGAAACTTGGTCTTCAAGTAGATGAAGAAGAGGAAGTGTGGCGAACTCAGGTGTCAGAGCCCCCCATAGGAGGATGCTGTAATCTGCAGGACCACTGTTTTCACTGAGGGCAAGTGTGGCTAAGTGCTCATTGGTATGCTTGTCAGAACTCCTTTAAGCCAGAAGAAAAACACCAGCTCTGTTTTCCTTTGTTGGGATCGTTAGGCCAGGCATGTGTAGACTCCCGTACTCCACATCAGTGTCGTTTGTGAATGACTAACCGAGTGCATCTTCCCTCAGATCAATGTGCTTCAGTCAAAACGGAGATCAGAAATCCTGAAATCAGTAAGTTATCAATGAATGCTGCTGACTGCGACTGTTCATTGTCTATGTGCTTAGCTCCCATTTCTCTTTCCTGTGCCATCTGCTTCAAGGTATAGCTGTCTATATGTCTGTTCTGCTAACCTATGGCCTGCTTCAGAAAGACAGACCCACTGTGTGCTCTCTGCTCTGTTATTCCAGTGTAATATTTCATGCGGTCTAGATACCTAATGCTTTTTGAAAGTAGCTGGAAGTGGTGGCTGCAACCAGTGGAAATATTTCAGGATTGTTTTGAAACTTATTAAATATGGTTGCCACCTTGAATTTTTCTCTTTAATTGTATTTGCTTTTAAAGAGCTTCTTCTTTAAAGATTTATTATTTATTTATTTAATTAATGTATGTGGGTATTTTGTCTACATGTACATCTGCACTCCAGAAGATAGCATCCAGCAGTTGTGAGCTGCCATGTGGATGCTGGGAATTGAACCTGGGTCCTCTAGAAGAACAGCCAGTGCTCTTAACCACTGAGCCATCTCTCCAGCCCCTTCTTGGGGTCTTTTTAATCTATGGTGACAGTGAGATCTTACTTGCTCTTTGACAAGGACATGAGGAGGGTGTGCTGGGACATCGTGCCCTTTCTCATTTAGAGCCTTCGGGAGGACTTCTCTTAGTTTAGCTGGAGCAGTTTCCTTCCCAGTTGCTGTCTTGCTGGGTAGGCCCTATCTCTGGCTTGCTCTGTCGTAACTGTGCTTGCCTCTGGTGCCTTGCCCTCGTTTATCCAGGTGGCCCCTCTCCCCCAGCCATGTTTTCCAGACAGGCAGTAGTGGAGACATGGTAAGGCAGTATGTCTTACCATGGCCTCGGTGGGCATCTGGAACTCTGCCATCTCAATAAACAGGAAACAAAGGGCCGGCTGGTAAATTCCGTGGGGCCTGCACCCTGTGGCCTCTGTCGTTTACTCTCCGTGTCCTTGGACTGAGGACCTGCCTGCCCAGAAACAGATAATTGGGCTTGTCTGGATTCAGTAAAACTTGATGTGTGAGCACAGAAGTTTGAATTTCATATAATTTCACAATAATTTTTGTGTGTTAAAATTTTTTATTTCATCCATCTAAAAGGTTAAAAGTGATTCTTGGCCCATGAGCCATCTACAGACAGATGTAAAATTCGCAGATCCAGACTAGCTGGCCTTGAATATACCACCCCCCCCCAAAAAAAAAACCCCACCAAATTTCAAGGCTTACCAACTGTTTTTCACCAATAGTGTGTAGAATAGGCATTTCTCGGCTGACTTTGCCAGCTTTGAGCACCAGAGCCCTGTCTCCTCACCTTGCCCGGTGGTATGACAGGCAGAAACCGAGATTTCCTTGTTGAACTTGCATTTTGTTAGTAAAGAGTTTGATCATTTATATTTTCCTGGCTACTTTGGAA
Organism: Mus minutoides; assembly: GCA_902729485.2. NCBI lineage: Eukaryota > Metazoa > Chordata > Mammalia > Rodentia > Muridae > Mus > Mus minutoides. Next base: position 3,746 of record LR751468.1, read on the forward strand.
GCCTTCATTGTTTTGTACTGATTTGTGGTATCTTTTACGGATTCTTATCACTGATCCTTTACTGTGTTTTCTGGCCTATCATTTATTTCTTGATATGTTTGGCATGTATCTTGATGTGAATATATGTTTTACATTTTTATAAATCATTATTTCCTCCTTTTTATGATTCAGTGGTTTTAAAAAATCTTCACACAGTTGTGTAACTATTACCATTTTCTAACACTATAGTAATTTTTATATGAGGGAGATTTTTATCATTAATCTTTGAATTTTATTTAACTGGCTTTTGTTTCGAAAAATTTTTTACAGGATTCTTTAATGTTAACAACCTTACGGCCTACTTTAGTTTTCAGAATATTAAACAGATGTCTGTTCTTGATAAAACTAAAACAGGTCTTAGAAGATTCTTTGCATACATTTAATTATATAATTACTTCTCATGTAAAAATGTAACTAATAAAAGCAAGGGTGCCTTTTCTTTTGTGGGTTAATAAAAATATAGCTGGGGACCCCTGTCCAATCCTTAATGTCAATTTTGGATCTGTGGAATAAATATAAAGACATTTCCAGGGACAGCGAGCTGGCTCAGCAGATGAAGACACTGGCTGCTGAGCCTGGTGTCCTGAGTCCAGTTCCAGAGAACTGGCTCCTGCGGGCTGACCTCTGACCTCCACACTCCCCAGGCACCTGGGAATACATGCACACACAGCACATAAACAAGCAAATAAATGGTTTTTTAAAAGGAGAAAAGTCCATGTTGACCCCACTGGGCGATATTTTTTTTGGAAAATGAAAAACCGAGAGTCCCCGCAGCTCACTGGGGCCTGGGGACCCCAGCGGGCTGGCATTTGCTGTTGTTGGGGACTTGGAATTTTTTCTCTTTTCACTTCGTTTTTGCTTAGGGAGGACCAGATAGGCATTTCATGATGTACTTAAGGATTTCTTGTAAGATAGCGATGCTACTCAGAATATTATTTAAATTACCTGTGTAATTTTTATTTAAGTCTAAAAGTCAGACCCCTGTGTTTCTCTTAGAGACATTGTATTCTCTTTGTATTTGCAAATATATGTGAAGTCTTCAAGAAACTCAGTTTTAAGTAGGTTTGATGCTTTGGGTTCTTGTGGAGTGGTCTTCCATATGACGTAGACTCAGCTTTCTGAAGCTTCTTGCAGTGCATCTGAAGCCTCTCTCTCCCCTAGATGCTGTCCTTCATGTACGCACATCTGGCCTTCTTCCATCAAGGGTATGACCTGTTCAGTGAGCTTGGGCCCTACATGAAAGATCTTGGAGCACAGGTAATCTCTTGGACTGGATCTCTTGGTTCTGTACTGTTTGTTGACATTTATATTTTCAGAGGTATTTAGCACATTGGGAAACCAGGCTTCTTGTTAACTTAATAAGGACTTTGGCACTGCAGCACATTTACATGTGGGTTGGATGTTGAACCAAAAATGAACTTAAAGGTAAAAATGCTTGTCTGAAGTAGTGAACATGAGGGTACTGAGAAGAGGCTTAAGGAACTCTCTGTCAGGCATGGGGCACGCCTGAGATCCTGGCACTGGGGTGGGAGGGGGGCTGAGGCAGGCGGAGATGCATGTGTCTGCTTTTTATAGTACAAATAGCAGCATTTAGTCCTTTACTTCTTAAACTTGAGTAATGGATTCACTGTCCTTCTTTAATTTAAGACTGCTCTTTTTTATTTTCAAAAAATTAATATTGACTACTTGGGTAATGGAAGTCTAATGTCTTAGGATTCAGACCATTTGGTGTCCATAGTTTCATTGTTATTTCACAAAGATGATTTTTTTTTCTTTCTCCCTTCCCTTCCCTTCCCTTCCCTTCCCTTCCCTTCCCTTCCCTTCCCTTCCCTTCCCTTCCCTCCCCTCCCCTCCCCTCCCCTCCCCTCCTTCATTCCTTCCCTTCTTTCCTTCCTTCCCTCCTGTTGCGCGCCCNGGGGATGGTAGTGTGTGTGGTGGGCCTCGTGACTCAGAACCCTTCCCTGCTTGTTCCAGTGAATCCTTCTGAAAAGTGAAGTGTTTTAGATGTTAGCATGTGCATTTCAGATCTAAACATTTGCAGGCTGTGCTCTTGAAGCAGTTTATAAATATTCTTAACCTATCAGGAGCTTAACTAAAGGTCGTACCTTGTTAACCTTTTAAATATTATTCCTGGTTTCATTTAGGATACTAATAACCTCCTGTCAGAGTGTGTGTGTGTGTGTGTGTGTGTGTGGGGTGTGTGTGTGTGGGTGTGTGTGTGTGGGGTGTGTGTGTGTGTGTGTGTGTGTGTGTGTGTGTGGTGTGTGTGTATGCCTATCCCCTCTCCTTCCTCTCCCCCTCCCCCTCCCCACTGGCCCCTGCTGCTGCAGCCACTCCAGGGCCCCTCAGCTCCTCCTTCTGAACTCTCCTTGCTTGTTGAATTGCCTAAGCCTACTTAAACTATTTTTTGACAAATGTTTTTAAAATGAGAATTCAATAGTAAATTTATATTCATCTCTTCATGCAGGAGTTGAGTTTGTCATGTCCAGAGCATAGCCTAATAGTACTTTATCTTAGATAGTCTGAAATATATCTGGGCTGTAATCAATCATAAAAGGAAAATTAGGGATTAAATAGTCATATAAAACTCCTGCATGCTGTGAGAAATCTGCCCTCTTGATAATAAGAAATCCAGGTTACAGACTACTCAGATTGGCATAATTAATGGATTATCCATGTTCAAAGATAACATTTAGAAAAGGAAAGAGTTTTCTCTTAGGCCATCTTTAAATCAGTTACTTTTAGTTATTATAGGATGAAGCCAGTGTCATGTTTTCTTTTATTTAAAGATGCGATTTTTCAAGCCGGGTGTTGGTAGCACATGCCATTAATCCCAGCATTCAGGAAGCAGAGGCAGGCAGATCTCTGAGTTCAAGGCCAGCCTGGTCTACAGAGGGAGTTCCAGTACATCCAGGGATACACAGAGAGACCCTGTCTCAAACATAAAAGAACATGACCTTTCTGTATTGCCCAGCCTAGCTTTAAGGGCATGGCCCTGTCACTCCTTCCTCCTGTGTGGCTGGGATTACAGGCCTGGGTCACCACCCCAGCTTCAGGTCCTCATGGCTTGCTCTCTTTCTCCTGCTGTCCCTCTCTCTTCCCAAGAGTCTAGCTTTGTGTCTCAGACGGGCCTTGAACTCATGATCTGTCTGCCCCAGCCTCCTGAGCTCTGGGGTTACAGCTGTGACTACCTTGTCTGGCTCTTGGTCTTAGGGTATACAACATGTTATTTTGATGACTAGGTTATTTTAATGGCATTACTGTGAAGTGATTATTAAAGTGGATTCAATAATTTTTTAGTAAAATGATAAATTATATTTATAGGAATATGATTGTTGGTTAAATTGAACATACATATTTAGTCTCAAACTGCTAATTTATCAAATCTGAGATTATTTGACTTTAAACAACACACAACTGTTTTTCTTTAAGAAAATAATGCAGTTTTTACTCACTGTGAATACTTTCTCTGTCCCTAAATGCTGACACAGGCTGCATTACAGGTAAAAAAAAAAAAAAATCTACTCAACTAAAAGTTAAGGGACAAAATTTCTGACATACATACATTTTAAGGAGTTCTAACAATTACATTGATCAATCTGAGAAACAGTGCTATTGTGAGCGCCCCTGTATGTCCTGCTCCTGCCTTCACTTGTGTTTGGATAGATGCACATGCTAATGGAGTCAAGCTGCAGTACCAGAGTGTGCGTGTGCTCAGCGTGGCGAGGACGCTGGTGGGCAGCACCAAGGGTTCTCGTTCCTCACTGATGCACTGGGGACACGGACATCTCACTGGCTTAAATTCATGCACCATTAGTGACTAGTGAATCATGTCTATCCGTGACTTGTTCCCTGTTTGGGAAATGTGTATTCGCTCTTCTTCCTTCTTACCGCCAGGCTTCCTTACTGATGACCAAGCTCTTCGTATACCGTAGATACACGTGGTTTAGATTCTCATGGTGTTCGGCCCTTTTGTTACTTACTGCTCAGCAATTCCCAGCACAAGATCACGGCTTCCTCTCCTGTGAGGTTTGCTTTTCACATGTCTGTCATTGCTGGAGACCAAGCTCAGGCGTCATGTCTAACAGGCAGGCGTTTGCCACTGAGCTGTAACCCCAGCCTTTGCATTTAGCTCTTTAATTTATGTGTAACTGGGTTCTTGTGTGTAGTGGGTAGAGATCTGCTTTCCTTATGTTGACATGATATTGATTTTAATTTAATACAGCCTCTTCCTCTGATACTGTGTGACACACCTTCTGTCCCAGCCTCTTTCTGGCTGTCTCTTCCACCCCACTGTCATCTTGCCTTAATTATCTCTTAATTAGACACATAGTTGTCTAATTGTTCTGAGCTTCGCAGCTTCACATGCCTGGGAAGCAGAGCTTCCATCTCTTTTTCTCCCCTTTTTCAGACATAGGAAGCTCAGGAGCAAGTTTGTTCTATAACAGGAGCTTTTGTGGGGACTGGTAAGATGACCCAGTAGGTAAAGTGCTCACCTCACAAACCGGGCAGCCTGGTTCAGTCTCGGGGAAAACACAGCGAGGACCATGGAGTGTTGTTAGTCCCCCCCTCGGATACACACGGCAGCAATTAATTTTTTCTTTTAATTTTGAGGTTACGTTGGACCTGTGGAAAAGCAGGTGTGCTTGGTTTATAATTCTGTGTATATCACAGTCTTATCCTGCCTGGAGTTTAAATTTTCTTTAATGATCTGCATAAGGTTTTGTGATTTTTCTTACATAACTGTAGTTAGGTTTATTCCCAGACACTTAAATGGCAATTGTTCCTGTAATGCTGCCTTTGGAAAGTCATTGTCTGTCTCTGTTACATTAGGGTAAGACTGTTTCCACGTTGATTTTATCCTAACACTCTTGCAGATGCTCTTGATAGTGATTTCTTTCTGAATTCTTCGAAACAGTCTGTATACAGAGTCCTCGCCATGAATAATGACCACTGTGCCATGTGTCCTTCCCTCCAGCCCCTCACTGTTTGGCTTATAGTTGACTGAGACTTTTTTTTTTTTTTTTTTTTGGTTTTTCGAGACAGGGTTTCTCTGTATAGCCCCAGCTGTCCTGGAACTCACTTTGTAGACCAGGCTGGCCTCGAACTAACAGTTTTGGTCTCCCTCGCAGTTTCAGTGGGGCCTTTCCTTAGCTCCTCCACTCCCCATGCTTAGCTGAGAAGTCTGTGTCTTGTGCTCTGCAGGAAAGCCCAGGCTCTCCTGAGCAGCAGATGCCCTGGTTCTGTTGACCTTTTGGCTTCCAGTTTTCTTTTTCTCCAGTGTCTTTTGAGTGTTTCTTCCCACTTGACAGACAGACCATGAATATGCTCACTGAGATTCCAGCAGATTCCAGCAGCAGGGCTTCAGCTAGTACTACCAGCTGCTTACAGATGGAACCCACTGTCATGTGTCAGATCTGAGTTCTTTATAAGGGACATTAGTAATGATCCTGTAAACTTAGTCCTTTTCTTTGCATCTGTGTGTGCGTGTGTTGTTTTTTCTCCAGTCTCTCTCCTGCACCCTGTTTTATATAGTTGTGTCTCTGTTATCATCTTAGTGTTCTCGCACAGTGCTGGGACTGTTAATGTGCTGGGTGAGGCCCGAGTCCTTTATCATGTCTCTTTCCCCTTCTTCCAGAAGTCTTACTCCAAACTTTTCTTTAAAGCCCTTTTCCCTAGATAAATTTCTCTTTCTGAGAACACAGTCATCTGAACTCCTGTGTGTGCTATTTTGTCTAGGATTTCTCCAGTGACGATTCCAAGCTAGAGTATAATGTGGACGCTGCAAATGGCATTGTCATGGAAGGGTATCTGTTCAAACGAGCCAGCAACGCCTTCAAAACGTGGAACAGGTAACAGATTTCCAACATTAGTCTTGATGCCAACATGTTTGCCATTTTCGGCCTTTCCCTGTAATTACCAACTGTTTTTCCTTCCTATCTAACCTTTACAAAATGGTCAGGTAAAAAATGAGAACAAAGATTTTTAGATTTGAAACTTAGGGCTTTAAGGAGAAAACTAGTTCTTACAATGCTTGGGCTGTAATGACTGAATGTCATCTTTTATTAAGAGCTTAACTTGTGGCCAGGTGGTGGCGGCAGAGATGCACACCTCCCAGCACTCAGAGGCAGAGGCAGCTGGGTCTCTGTGAGCTCTGGGACAGCCAGGTGACACAGAGAAACCCTGTCCCCCAAAACAAAACAAGCAATCAATCAAACAAACAAAAAAAAACAAAAAGAAAGAAAGAAAAGACTTTACTTGTGAGTCTTAAGCCCAGACGGCCTGACCGCTTGCTTAATGTGGAACATGGTCAGTCATGGTAACCATTATTCCATTATTGTACATGTGAGGGCTAGTAAAGGTTTGAATTTTTGCTGAATTAATTTTTATAAAATATAAACCCATTGGATGTCTTACAAGAATGGCATTATAGCCAGGTGTCATGGGGGACACCTGTAATCCTTTCAGGAGGTGAAGGCAGGAGAATTTTGAGTTCATGGCCAGCCTGAGTTGCATAGTAAGATTTTGTATCTAAAATTGCAAAATAACATAAAATAAAAATAAACAAAAAAGAATATCTAAAATATTTTACTGTGTTAATATGATTTCATATCAAATAGCATTGAAAAGTTGCTTGGCACAGGGTCATCCTTCTGAGTATTAGTCATTGATCTGTTGCTCAAGCGTGCCTTTTTTGTTGTTTGTTTACATTTAAAAAAGGATACTTTTGTAGTCATGGAGAGTAATGGAAAAGGCTGTTCTTTAAGACGAACATTGCCAACCAACCTCAGGAGAATCTTCGCAGTCCATTTGGTACCTGTTTCGTGCATGTAAATGGGCATCTCTGCTGACAGCACTGACATGGGCTGGATTGCTCCTGGTTAGGTTTCTTGGTATTGGAGTTCAGAAACATCCAGTGACACTCCTAAATTCAGTGGTTTACTGAGCATTTCTCTCATATTTGATATTGTAGAAAATCTAAATGGTTTTATTTAAAATATTTTATCTTTATCCGAAAGTTACTGTACTCTGAAACAATAATGATATTGTGATTAAGCCTCTGAGTTATGTAGAACTTCTAAATAAGACATAGGTGCTGGAGGACCAGCTGTAGTGACCAGGTTACCAATAATGCTTCTAGTTACTATACTGCGAAAATGAAAACTTAAAATTGTGTTTCATGAGCTACAGTGTAAAACAATCATCCTTTTAAGTCCTTCCTGACAAATTATGTAGTTAGCATAGGAAACTAGAAACTGCGATAAATTCTTTAAGATTATCTAGCCAATATATGTTTATAGTATAATGTTAGAATTGAAATTTAACCTTCAGACTGGCAAACTATCTCCTTAAAGCTTAAGAAAATGAAAATACAATAGATCCCTAGGCATGTAACCATTAGCTTAAGAAGAGAAATGAATTTCCTTGGACCCTTCACTGAGATGTGATCTCAGACTCCATACTGAAGCACGGTGAGTCTTAGTGGAGCATTCCATTGCTGCTCAGAACACCAGAATAAAATCAATAGCAGATCAGATGTGGGCCTTAGGATTTTGTATTTGTCTTAGGAGCCATATTAACTGGCATTGATAGTAAAACAAAGGCAAGATGAAGTAGGGAGAAGCTGCAGATCCCTGTTGTAGCTGTGCCAGGGTCTGCAGGCTGCAAGCCCCCTCAGTAAGGAGGCTGCTGTGCAGAGGTGCTGCCTGTGACCCTTAGAATCACAGACTATAGGCCAACCTCATTTTCACCGCGGAGATGAAGATTTACTGAGATGACTGGAATGAAGAGGGATTTATTTTTCTCATCATTTTTTAGTCTGGAAACTACAGATTGGGAGACTCCATTGGGGGAACCAGTGTTGAGGGGCCGTGTTTCAGTACAAGAGCTCTGTGGCTGAGATCTTGAGACAGGAAGCCAAAGGTTAGCAAAGGGTCTCTCTCTGTTTGAAATGACAGCTGTCAGGCAGCAGACTCACTGCAGGACACCGCCCCCTTTCACAGACTGTCAGTGATGCAGTAGCCTGCATAAGGCCCGCCTCCCAAGGATCTCACCACCCTTCGTGGTGCCACACTGAGCCAGATCTAGCACAGAACTCTTGGGGGACCGATCGTATGCAGAATATAGCAGAAGGGAATTATGTAAACTGGGAGAAGGAAGAGCAGTATTTTTTTATTAGTGAGAGCTTTCCTGTAGTATTATTAATGTTAAAAATTGCAAATGCATTTGCATTTCTTAAATAGGCTTCTCGAAAAATCTAATCTTGGGAAATGCCAATAATTTTCTTTTGTCCATGTTTGGTTTGGTGTCTTCTGTAGCTTTTCCATCTAATTTATTGCAATACTTCTGCTGCTCTGAGTCAGACTTTATATTCCTCAACATTGAAAACATCTCAGAAGAAAGCTTTTCTACCCACGACTTAAGTATGTTTTAAAAATACTGTTTGATTGGTTTCAAGGAAAGTTCCCTTTTCTTTTGTATCTACCCTAAGGCACAGTCATATCATGGTGCATTTGATCTTATCTATAATTTTATGAAGTTATGTCATATTTTCAACATCAACTATTAAATATCTCCATCCTGAGGAATATGTGATTAGGAATTCCTAAATAGAAAAAAAAAAACTCCTTCATACTTCATAACTTACAGTTCTGCTTTGTCTAGTATATTGTGTAGTGTAGCTTGATGCTTTTGTTTTGTGCGTGAGAGCAGTTGGCATGAGAAAGGGAAGTTCATGTCCCCTTTCCTTGCCAGTCTTGTTCTTGCTCAGCCCCCTCTCCTCTGTGCCATCCTGACATAGAAGTCTATCCTAGTGTTAGCTCTCTGGGTGATCTTATAGTATGGACTCAGCCAATTGAGAATCAGAGTTTGGGGATTAGACAACTCTGCAGTTAACATATAGAGATTTTTTTTCTTGTAATGATTATTTAAACAATGCAATAATACTGTGTAATCAGCATTTACATTATAATAGCAATTGTAAGTGATGTAGGCTTATCGTCTCAGTTAATTCAGGAGGATGGGTGGGAAAATCACCTGAGCCCAGAAGAGGACAGCATGGAAAGAGTCTCTCTGTTACACACACACACACACACACACACACACAGAGTCTTTCCTCTTCTTCTTCCTCTTCCCCTCCCCTCTCTCCTTCTCTCTTTCTCTCCCCTCTCCCCCTCTCTTCCTTTCATCTGTGTCTCTCACACACTCAGATTCTCACACATTATGATTCGGTGTAAATGCTGCATTTTATCTTTATTCAAGAACTTGAGCATCTACAGATATGGGTCTGTGTGATTGGGTCCTAGAACCGTATGCCACACTAACACCAAGGTGGCTGTATTTTTCTGGGGGTGCATTGAGATCTACCACAAAGAAGAATTTCGAGACCAGGTTTCTCTGTGTAGTCTTTGCTGGCCTGGAACTCACTCTAGACCAGGAGACCAGGCTGGCCTTAAACTCAGGATCCTCCTGCCTCTGCCTCTGCCTCTGCCTCCTGAGTACTGGGATTAAGGGCAGGAGCCACAGAGTCCAGCTCACTGAAGTTTCTTATTAAGTTATTTTTTTCTGGTATGGCAGTGCCAATTCAGACTTTAAACACTGGAACCTATGTTTCTCTTTTTGCTTTTCATAATGAATTTGGAAAAGAATAACAAGGAAAACAATTTAAACCTAATTTAGCAGTAAGGTAGAAAGGCTAGTAAAGAAGCAGACTTCTTTGTTGGCCCAGGAAATACAACTCAGTGCATAAAATGTATTGCGCAAAGTTTAAAGCTTGACATTTAGTGCCGATACAGGCAAGAGTGAGAACAGTGTGAGCGCACTAAAGCTGAGTGTGCCGGATAGAGTGTGCATACCAGTGGTTCCAGCTGCTGGGATGGGGAGGCAGGAGGATGGCAGGTGCAAGGTTAGCCTGGACTGCCCAGCCCAGGCCTGCCTCCATTGTCTGCTCACCTCACTCCCCTAAAGCCAATCAAAGAATCATACTTATCTGTGGCCTTAGAGTCTTTGTTATCATCTGATGGAGATGGGTGTGGGCAGGCAGGAGGTTTATTCTTAATTAGTAACCCTGCTTTCCTTCCCAAAAGTTTGTATTTGCTTCTGTAGATAATCACGTAGTGATTTTCCTCTTACTTTTCAGACACAGCTTATTCATGTGTGGCACAATACTCTCTGTAGTATTTTCTAGTTATGACCATAGAGGTAGAAAACCATCATAGATTGATATGGTAATAGTAATATACTAATTCAGATATTTTCAAAGTATTTCTGTTTCTTAAGAATTGAAATGCTGCAAATTGCATAATTTATATTACATAAATCAAACACATGGATACTGTTGAGTGCACTGTTAGATTATTAGCTAAGCTTGTTCCTTTAATTTTTGTCTTATTTTTGTATCATGCTGGTCCTTTGCTTATTTGCACATTTGCGTTTTCTTTTCTTTTACATCTTTCCCTTTTGTTTTAACCCTGCCCCATTTTTTCACATGACAGGAAAAAGCCCGATCACATCAGGTACCAAATAGCTTCCTGCCCTTCCTTTTTCTTACCCAGTCTCTTCTGTAAGCACGAGAAAGTGCCTAATTAACCCGCGTTCAATTGGATTACTTGCAATGGATAAAACCATCTCTTGATACTCTTAAATTGGAAAGAAAATCTGAGCATTTATTTGAGGAAGAGAATTACAACGTTTAATTGCCCATGTCCTCAGTGGATTTGAACTGGGAACAGGCAGTGGATGTGCTTAGCCACAGTGGATGCAGACCAAGTGGTCGGAGCATCCTCTGGCTTCTGTTTTTTATGAGGGACACAAGGTAGCAAACTGGGATGAGTCCTGAGGGAGCCACTGATTCTGTTGAAAGAGTTTGCTGTCACGGCCTCGGTGTTCTTAGTTCTGTCACTTCTTCCCGTGAAAACAGCAAGTGATGTTGAGAATGAAGCAGTGCATTATACACTCTATTACATGGTTATCAGCACCTGAGTATCTATCTGTAGGAGCCCATGGTTTATATCATTTTAGTTATAAAGCTTCTTCAAATTTAGAACTGTGACTTTTACCGATATTTTTGATATTAAGATCAAACATGGTAAAATATATTTCATTTTTTTTTTTTAACAAATATATCTTTTTCCTTTTGACCCAAAGTTTGTCACCTAGAAGTTTTCCCTGGTAGGTAGTCGTATTTAATTTACTTAAAAATAAATGTAACGTGTTGGTCTAAGTTATACTGCAATACTTGAGTTTGAGATAGGTGCACACTGGGTCTTACTTTCCTACATGGGAAATTAGAACGTGTCTTACACTCTGTGCGTCACTCTTTAGTCTTGCAGACTGTGCTGCATTAGCACGGGGATTTCCAAACTTGCCTTTAGTTGCAGTTTTTGTACTACTTTAATTTTTTTCTGTTCCAAGTGCTTCAAGTGCTAAGTATTTGTGTGCGTGTTTAATTCATAGACTACAAGCTTTTACCACACTCTCTCTGTCTTGGGACTATTAGGAGTCACTAGGATTATTTTATAGGAACAATTAAAACAATTAAAACCTCTCTCTTCCAGGGGTTGGAGAGAGAGCGCAGTCAGTAGAATGCTTGCCTTGTAAATATGAGGCCCGCGTTTGACCTCCTAGAGCCCACATGGAGATGCTAGGGTTAGCCTGTGCTTATAATCCCAGCACTCAAATGCCAGGGTTAGCCTGTGCTCATAATCCCAGCACTGCAGAGGGAGAGATACGGACCCTGGCGCTCAATGGCCAGTGTGGGTAGCCCAGTTTGTGAACATGAGAGAAGTGTCTCAGAGAAGTTAGGCAGTTCCCCAGGGTCACCCTCTGGGCTCCATGTGTATGTGCATACATGTACATGCACAACAGAGCACATGCTACACTGTCCAGATACCTACTTTATATGTATATCACATCAACTGAATGTCCTTTGGTTACCTAGCTAGAGCCCTGGTTGATGTCAGATGTGTGCTTTCAGTGGTGGTAGAAGGAAGATTGTGTCAGACAGACACATCTTCGTAATTCATTCTTCTCTACCTAGGACATATTATATTTTTGTTAAGGAGCACACAAGTGAAGAGAACTTTGTACTGCCATTGCTAAGTATGTTACAAAACCTGATGATATAAGAGTGTTCCCCAGAAGCATGTAAATGTCAGGGAAACTGAAGTTCGGAAGTTCATATGTTCCACAAGGTTAGTAGTTGAAAGGATAGTTCCTGGTGGAACAGAGACATTTCTATCTAGCTCATCATCATCATCATCATCATCATCATCATCATTTCTAGGGAATGCTGCCCTAATATGGACAAAGTCAAAAGAAAAAAATAATTTTGTGGCCCTCAGAAGCATGAAAAGTTTACATGGTTATGTGGACGTCTTACCATTGTTCAGTAAAATTAGTTTTCCCTAATCTATGTAAGAGGACTCCTATGATATACAGTCTATGCATTATTACTGATGTAATTCATCTTCCTCAAGTGAGTTTTAAGAAGACTTTAATCCGATTGAGAGATTGTTTCCATTGCATGTCATCCACTCGCAGCCTGTGCCATCTGGTCTGTATCTAGGAGTTTCCTTTAACATCTCTAACCCCTGTCTGTCCCCTCACAAGACCCTGGAAGTTCTCCCTTTTCTGGTCTGTTGATTTGCGTTCAGTGGCACCCCACCTTGTTTTGTTCAGTTGCTTATTTAACAAATAATCATTCAATGAAAAAGGTTTGTTATGTCTTCAAGTGGCAAGAAACCTACCCACCTGTACCAGGCTGAAAAACTGCCAACGCGTCTTCTGGTCTCCTCAGATTTGGAGAAATGACCAAAAATTTGAAAATAGAAAATCAAAACACCTAAATACAATTTCTAGTAATTTGTATTAGTATCAATGAAAAGGTGGAATCTCTGTCTGCTAATAGATTAATAACTAATTAAAAAAATCATCCCATATGAAACTAATTTAAAAATAACCACTCAGATACTGTTCACGTTTTGTGCTTGGTGAGAAGTTTTGCTTCTTTATGAATGGCTTTTGGCTGTGATTTTTTTTTTTTTGGTATGTCTTTAGTTCCTTTTATTACTTTAATGAATTAGAATTAGTGGACATGGCTTACATTGCCTACCTTTTTTTCTAAAGAACATTGTAAGCAAATTGTTTTCCTAATAACTTTACAGTAATGAGGAGAGACATAAGCAGTTGGGAGAGATTGTATGCGATGGCATTATCTTTCTGAGAAGTATTTTGAAATATAGTTTGTGATCATCTCCTCTCTGATACAGTTCAAAGTGAATAGTCTCTTGTTTTGCTGATCAAATCAAACATTTGCTGAATTTCTGAAGGTTTGAAAAGAAATTACCATTTATCTTAATGTTTTACTTTTATAAATGGACATTTTATTCAAAGTGTTAACTTTTCTATATCATAAATGTTGATACTTGAGGGAGAAGATTTTAATTATTTTGAGTACCTCAAAAATAAAACTATATGTTTGAATTTTAAAAATAGTTATCATATGTTCTTAGCAGGAAAAAAAAAGCTTTTGTTAAGATATAAAGTTATGAATAAAATGAACCAAAACCAGCAAGTCTCTGTCCCTAACCTGTGACTTTAAGATGTGTATTCTGAGTTTTCAGTAGCTATCTCAGACTCTCAGTCATGAAAGCACAGAGGTGAAAAGCACACGACTCCAGCTCCACATGACCGCAGGTGTGTGATCTCTACTGTCTTCTCTCTGTCTAGACGCTGGTTCTCCATACAGAACAATCAGTTGGTTTACCAGAAAAAGTTTAAGGTAGGTGATTCATTAAGCAATAAAGCAGAAAGCCGGTGAGTTCTGGTTTCAGTTCTTTGTCTCTTTGTTTCTGTGAATACTGAAGTCCATAAATATCCACATGCAAAACTCTTGAAATTACTGCTTCTTGGTACTATGTTTGGGGTTCTGTAACAAGCCGAGTGGGAGCTGGTGACCCTTGGACTTTCAAAGCACAGTGATTTGAATTCTAAATTCTTTTTGAAAAAAAATTCTTTTCATTCGTGCATACATGTATGTCTGACTGCAAGTTTGTACATGTGACGGCAGTGCCCCCAGAGGTACCAAATTATTATTTTAAGGCACAGTCTGCCCATGCAGCCCTGGCTAGCCTGGAACTTGCTATTTACGCTGGGCTGGCCTCACTCAGCCTCTACCTCCAGAGTGCAGGATTAAGACCTGCATCCCTGAGCCCTGCATCCTTGTGCTCTTCCTTGTTTCGATTATGTGTACATATGGATATATCTCTGTGCATGTGAGTGCAGGGAGTCACAGAGACCTGTGATGTTTGATCCCCCTGGACTGAGAGTCACAGGTGATTGTGGGCCACCTAACATGAGTGCTATGAACCAGCTTTGGTCTTCTGTGTACAGTAAGTGCCCCTCAAGGTGGGGCCATTTCTTGAGTCCTACAATTATGGATTCTTTTTTTTAAACAGTTTTTCACTTTGCTTCTTTGAATGTGTTTGGATATTTTACCTGCATGTGTGTCTTTATACCACGTATACAGTGCCCACAAAGGCCAGAAGTGGCCCTCAGATCCCCTGGAACTGGAGTTACAGATGCTGGGAATCGAACCTGGGTCCTCTGAACCTAGGCCAGTGCTCCTAACTGCTGAGATATCTCTTCACTTTTTATTAGGATTTTATTTTTATTCTTAATTATGCCATATGTTTGTGTTTCTTGCGTGTAGATTTGTGCCCCTTGTGAGGTTAGAAGAAGGCATCATGTCTGCTAGAATTGAATAGGCAGCTGTGAGCTGCCTGACCCTAACTCCTGTCTGCTGCAAGAGCAGTGTTCACCCTTATCCACTGAGTAATCTTTCCAGCTCCAATTCTGAAATTTTAATTCCTGGACTTGACATGTTTTGTGTAGCAAGATTATTACCTTTATTTTACTAATTCTGTCCGTTAGTCGTGTGGCAGGGGTAACCTTACGACCCATAGTTCTATTCTGAGGCTGCAGACAGTATGTCTTTAGTACACATATGTTTTCTAAGGACAGGTGGTGGCAGTATAGAAAACCTTAAAGTGACATAAACCAAAACATATGCTGTTAGCAAAAGAAATGAGAACCCTGCACTCTGTTATGTTGTGCTTAAGCCTTATTGCAAGGTAAGGGATTTTATGTACTGGAAAGCTGTACTGGGACAGCTTGTGAGAGTGCTAGACACTGGAAATAAAGAAGCATTTGTTAACTGATAGCTTGTTTTCCACATAGTGTGAGATGGCTGTGGTTATTACAGGCCTGTGTGAACCTTGGTGTTCTCTTCTGATTTTTGTATTAGTATTTTAATTAGAAAATGATAAATTCTGTTCTATTTCTTGTAAGAATTTTATGAAGCATGTACCAATATCTTGTTTCTCTCTGGGCTATTTAAAACACGATTCATTAAAGGTTTCTCCTTGGGAGCAAAAGTAGCTTTTCTGTGTGTGAGTGGGACTCCACGGTGTAATGGGCATGAGTGGGCAGAGGACCCACAAGGAGAGGCCTGAGTACTGACTAGGTGCTAGCCGAGGCTAGCCCTTTCTGTAAACGATTGAATGCAATTTACATGTTTGATAAGACAGATTAAATGAATGCTATAGAATCATCTCCGTTAGCTGTATATCTTCTATACATAGTGATGATATGATAAGATAGAGAGCCTTTAAAGAGGCTGTTGTATGAAGGTTGTGGTTGCTGCTGGCGGTGCAGAAGGCTGAGCTGGTAACCCTGGGTTGCCTCTTCGCTGCAGGACAGCCCCACTGTGGTGGTGGAAGACCTCAGGCTCTGCACAGTGAAGCATTGCGAAGACATCGAGCGACGGTTCTGCTTTGAGGTCGTCTCTCCAACAAAGTAAGATGTTGGCAAGCATTTGACAACTGTTTCTATGTTTCTGTAGTTGGTCTCAAAGATTTTTCCAGATTTGAGTACTCCAGTTTCTGATTTCAGTGTAATGGAATTAATGTTTTGAAAATAACTTCCAGTAGCAAGCATAGACGTTATATCCAAGTACTCATATGACTTTTCTTCATGTGTCGTGTTCTTTGAAATCTGCAGAGATTACTTATTTCCTTAGTAGGTTGTGAGCTTGTTAGGCAAGTGCCTATTACTGAGCTCTATCCTTCCTGTAAACAGTATTTATGTGCTCCTATGTAAACTGGGTAAGTTTTATTATTATATCTTGACGATAGTAAGACTTGAACTTGCTACTCTCCTGACTCAACCTCTTGAGTAGCTGGAATTACAAGTCTTTGGCACCAAGCCTGGTGCATGTTAAACTTCTGTGATATTCTGTTGAATTGAGAGTGTATATGACACATGGAATTTGTACGCATTTTAAAAAGAAATGTTCTGCTTACATTGTGGGGAGAGAGGGGGAGAGGGAGGGAGAAAATGTTAGAGAACGCACGCACGCACGCTCACACACACACACACACACACACACACAGTGAACTTGTGCACACACACACCCTTTGAGAGGGTTTCCTTATACAGTCCAGTCTGACTTCATAAAAATTGCTCTGTAATAGCTCAGGCAGTCCTGGAACTCAGCATTCCCAGCTTCTGAGACATGGAATTACAGGGGTATGTCACAGTATTTGGATCATTTATAGTTTTCAAGTTTTGGGATAGGTAATTTGTTTTTAAGAGATAATGTTTTTATATTTGTACCTTGATTTTGTCTCGGTCATACTTGTTCAAAATATAGATGAATGATGAAACCCTTCTTCGAACTAAAATTACTTTTTGCTAAAAATTATTACTTTTTTTCCTAAAAGTTACTACTGCGCAACTAGAGAGGTGGCTCGATGGTTAAGAACACTAGCCGCTCTTCTCAAGGACTAGGGTTTACTTTGCAGAACACACGTTGGTAGCACACCTGGCCATAACTGCAGGCCTGGAGTCTCTCTCACACCCTCTTTTGGCCTTCAAGGGCATCTCACACACTAGGTGGTGCACAGACTTACATTCAGGCAAAGCACTAATGCATATACATTCTTCTTTAAAAATGTGCTGAATAGTGTAGTGAGAAAATGTGTGTGGATTTTCCCATTCTGATTTATTGTCTGAAAAAATGATGCTGTTTCCTTCTAGAAGTTGTATGCTCCAGGCAGATTCCGAAAAGCTTCGCCAGGCCTGGATTAAGGCTGTTCAGACCAGTATTGCAACTGCTTATAGAGAGAAGGGCGATGAATCAGAGGTGAGTAGAAGTGTGGTAGTATCACGGAGATAGTGCTAAATGTTTTAATTCTCACGTGTAACACATGGTCATGGCATCCTTTTTATGGAACAAGTTTTATAAATTGAGATGTTTTAGATTTTAGATTTCGGTTCTGTTTGTTTATCTTTCTTTATGCCCTCCCCCTTCTTTCCCTATCCACTTGTTTTCATTTCTTACATTCTCTCTTTTATCTCCCTTTCTTGACAGTTCATGTAGCCCAGGCTGGCTTGGGGCTCACTTACGTAGCTGAAGGTGACCTTGAATTTGTGATGCTCCTGCTTGTACCTCCCAAAGAGGTTGTGACCCACAGGTTGAAAACCACTGTTCTGATCAGTCTCAGAGAAGGAATTTCTTCCGTCTGCAGCTTACCCGGATGTTGTTTTATACTGATGATGAGAACATTGGCAAAAAGACAAGTTAGTGAAGAGGGCCCTCAGTATTTTCTATTACCTGAATCATCTCTGGGCCAGGTACCCCCAAACTGTTAGCATAGCACAGTTATTAACCTGAAACTTTCTTACACAGTCATTTTTTAAATGTTTCTTTCTTTCTGTTGACCCATATGTTCTTCCTTATTGAATTAAGAGCTTGAGGACCTCCTTCAGTATTTTCCAGAAAGAGGCATTAGTGATTTTGTGTTCTCTGGAATAGAGCTTTTTTTTTTGTCTTTATATTTGTTTGATAGTTTAGCTAGGTATAGAAGTCTTAGGTTGGAAACAGTTATTCTTAATGGCTCAGCATTATGGCTGAGTAATGCTCCTTTAGTCCCAGCTCTTGGGAGACAGAGATAGGTGGATCTCTGTGAGTTCAAGGCTAGTCTAGTCTACACAGAGAGAGTTCCAGGACAGCCTGCTCTACAGAGAGAAACCCTGTCTTTGTGAGGGGTGGGGCCGAGGGAGAAATAGCATTATGTTGTTTCTTCTGCTCTTTTGGGTTTTAGTTTTCAGGGTTGCTTTCCTGGTTACTGATCTTTCCTATTTCTTTTCTCCAATTCTCTTTCTGGAATTTCTGAACTGGTATTATTGTCTTTTCTTGAATGTTGCCAATCTGCTAGAATCTATTCAATTTTTAAGAATTCCTTTTTTGTTCATTGTTTATTGAATCTTTTATTTTCTCATGATGGTAGTACTAGAAGTGTAATTAAATCTTCACTTCTCATTTGCAAAGTCCCATGCCTAAACAGTTAAATGGTGTTGAGAACCAGATATCACTATTTTTATTTATTTTGTCTTTTAAAATAATCTTTTTCTTATTCATTAGAAACCCTGTACATTTTTATGATGTATATGGACTGTATTCACCCACAAGTACTCCATAGTGTCCCCCATTCCACCTCTTTTGTCTTTTTATGTTTTTGTTGTTAAGAATTCTGAGTTCATTTAGTGCTGTGGGTATGTGGCTAACTCTTGAGGCATGAGAAACAACATACCATGATCCTCATCCTCAATGGAGAGCAGTTCTTCCCTCGGCAGCCTCTGGGAAGGCTGGGCCTTGTGGTCTCACCTGTCATCCACACGAGGATTTTCATTAGCTTGACCTGGACATGTCTTCTGAAAGTAACCACAGCTGTATGAGTTGATGCATTCAATGGCCATGCAGTGTCTAATATGAGGACTTCACAGCTCTTCTTCCCATCTGCCGACTCTGGTGTCATTTTGGCCCTCTCTTCCCTGAGCCTTGGACGATGGGGGGTTGAGACAGTTGAGCACTCAAAGTTGTTTATAGTCTGCACTCAGATCAGTTATGAGTCTCTGTGTTAGCCACTGCTCAGTGCAAAAGAAACTTAGCTGACACAAAGGACAAGTACAAGCATAAACATTTGGAGAACAGTTAGCAGCCTGGCCATTTAACAGTACAGTATGGATGGATTCCCCTACAGCCTATGATCTCCATGTTATAGGCTGTTCATAAAAACCTCCATGCCTCTCGTGCCCAGAATAATGCCTGTCGGAATAGATGCTTAACTGATGGGCTAGAAGCCTTTGTTTCTAGTACTTAACATGCAGCAAGTTCTTATGGTCCTTTACGAAAAGCAGCAAACCACCAAATAATGGTTAATTCTTTCAGAAATTGGATAAGAAATCGTCTCCATCAACAGGAAGCCTAGACTCTGGAAATGAATCAAAAGAGAAGTTATTGAAAGGAGAAAGCGCCCTGCAGCGCGTGCAGTGTATCCCTGGCAACACCAGCTGCTGTGACTGTGCTCTGCCAGACCCTCGGTGGGCCAGCATCAACCTGGGCATTACCTTGTGCATTGAGTGCTCTGGGATTCATCGGTGCGTATGCTCAGTGGCAGGGGAGCGTTCCTTTGGGTTAAATACATGTTGCAAATTATTGTGCGAGTTTTTGTTGTTGCTGTTTTTGTTAGTCTTTTTCCCAGTTCTCTAATTACTAGTTTATAGTTGCACATTGCATTATACAATGGATAATTTTCGTTTGTAATGTGTTTTTGATGACTTTGGTTCATCATTCATTAATGACCACAGAGGATCCATCCATATTTATATGTAGGTGCCATCTGTGTATGTGGGTAAATGCACAAATAGTTGCTTGATACTTTTATATAAGAATAATGCTATCTTTTTTTCTATGTAGGAGCCTTGGGGTTCATTTTTCGAAAGTAAGATCTTTAACTTTAGACACTTGGGAGCCAGAGCTCTTAAAGGTGAGATAAGTATTTGCATGGAAACATTTCATGGGCGATGGTAGATGGGCTAACAGAGTGGGGGAGTGAAGACTGAAGTAGAGAAGGAGATGGCCCAGGAGGGAGGGTCTTAAAAAGCTTTGTAGCAGTGGACAAGGAGTCAGTGGTTGTTTGGTGACAGGACTCAAATACACAGAGTCCATAAGCAAGATCAGTGAACTCTGTCACATACATCTTAGTATTTCTATAAAGTGGAAGTGAGGGACATTTAAAATAATTATGTCTAATTTTAATTCACTGTCCTTGAATTGGCCAGTACTTGCTCTGCCTACCTACATATGATGCTCGCTGTCAGACACCCTGCCCAAGCGTGGACATAGCAGTCGGTAGTCTGTGATATAGAGTGATATTTAGATAGATATGTGATAAGTATGCCTTTTATTTAGAGGTTTATTATTAGTTTTAATTATGTGTTTGAGTCTGCATGTGGATGAGAGTGCAGGTGCCTGCAGAGATCTTGGCTCCTTTGCAGGATGCATGCATGCATTCATGCATGCATGTAATCTGTTAAGTACTTGTTATAGGAGTGATAGATAGTATTCTGATAAAGAATTGTTTAACAAACTCAGCCTTTGGCTCATTTTAGCTTGAAGATTTCTTTGTGGAATGAACAATTGCAGTCTATATAGAGGAATTAGTTAATTTCACCCTCTTAAAGGAATTTTAAAGTTCAGCTTATTTTTAGGACTTTTAATTTTTAGCTTCTGTTTTTATTTTCCTGCCAAATAGCTTATGTGTGAATTGGGAAATGATGTCATAAATCGAGTTTATGAAGCTAAACTGGAAAAAATGGGAGTAAAGAAACCACAGCCAGGACAAAGGTACGATCATCTTAATGTGCTGCTTCCTCTCTAGTCAGAAATCCAGAGTGGCTTCAGACTGACGGCATAGCAATGCCAAGGTGCTTTGCCACTCAAGTGTTCCAGGTTCTGCCAGTGGAAGGCATTTAAAAAGAAGCACTGCTCAGGCTCAAGCCTTAGTTTGGTTCCTTAGCACCTATGTTAAAAGCAAGGGTGTGTGAGTCAGTGCTTGCTGTAATCCCAGCTCTGGGGAGGCTCAGAGACAGGGGATCCAGATGGGCTTACTGGCCAGCTAGTCTCAATGGATTAGTCAAGTCCAGGTTCAGTGAAGGGCCAGATCTAAAAAAAAAAAAAAAAAAGTAAGCTAGTGATTGAAGACCATTGTCTTCAATGCCTGGTGTTGACCTCTGGGCTCCATGTGCCTATGTGCATACCAGGGCACACTCAAATGTTCACATACCACACACACATAAGTAGTCTGTTTATTAATGAGTCAAAGATAAAGTTTCTGCTATCTACTGTGAATTGTTTTGCATGATCATACATTTGATGGGTGCCTCTGTGCAGCTTCCAAATCAAAGATGAGAAAGGCAGCTTGACTGAAATCAGACTTGTAGGCCCACACGTAGCGTCCACTGGGTCAAGCTGCTAGAGTCAGGGCCTTTGGAGACTTAGTCTCTGTGGTTGACACCAGGTTTAGTCAAGAGGATTCTTTATTTTTAGAAGTAGAAGTGCATTTGCCATAATCCTATGTTGAGATTTGAACTAGGCCAGTGTAATTTCAATCACTTTTAACATTTGTTATGTGGCATAGTTAGTATTAGACCTTGGGCTCTCCTATTTTAACCAAAGACCAAAGCGTTTTAAATTAAAATAAGGAAAATTACAGAACAGGCATATATATTTTGTTTGTTTTTTGTTTGTTTGTTTATTTCTTTGTTTTTGAGACAGGAATTCTCTGTGTAGCTCTAGCTGCCCTGGAACTCACTCTGTAGACCAGGCTGGCCTTGAATTCTCAGTGAACTGCCTGCCTCTGCCTCCCAAGTGCTGGGACTTTATAAAGATGTGCGCCACCACCACCCGGCTGAAACAGGTGTATTGTATGGTTATATAATAAGAGAAAAATCACCTTTTCCCTACTATAAATCTGGAACCCTGTATGTTTTAGTGTCATTATTATATGAAAAATTATGACCACCAGTAGTGATTGTTCAGGATATGACAGTATCTCTAGTAAAAATGAAATTAGTACAAGTATGTGTGTGTATTGTAATGTTTCTAATATAGAACACAAGAGTATACATACAGCTACATGCAGACAGACAATAAGAGAGTGACAGAGTCCATGTAACCTGAGTTTTTAGTGGGTTATTTGTAGTTCATCCGACTGTGAAATTAGCTTCTTATTTAGAAGGAAGTCGTGTCGTACAACATTATATGTCAAGCCTTTACAAGAGGGTGTTCAATTCCCTGGACTTAGGGGTGGTTGGGATCTAGGTTTTGTGGTAACTGCTGAGCCATTCCCCTGGCACCCCCACCCCTGTTTACTTTTAACTACTGTTAGATTCAGTATCTAGTGGTACTCATGCGTTGTTAGTCATGCTAAGAGGCTAAATAGAGTATTTTGTCATTTTTCTGTTTCCCAGGCAGGAGAAGGAGGCATATATCAGAGCGAAATATGTGGAAAGGAAATTTGTGGATAAGTACTCTGCATTGCTGTCACCGTCCGAGCAGGAGAAAAGGACCATCTCTAAGAGCTGTGAGGACCAGCGGCTGAGCCATGCCAGAGCAGCTGTCCACACCCCAGGTCTTTTACCTACGATATTATCTTGAGCTGGAACCACCTTTTTAATCTCACAATTATGGCCATTGTAGGTTTTTTGTTGTGGTTTTGTAAATACTAGAAGCCTGTTTCCTTCTGCACATTCTAAGGGAAACTGGATTTCTTTGTCTTAAGACTGTCACTTGATATAGTCCCAGGGTTCGAATTTCTAGGTACAGTCTGTACTCCGCAGAGTCCAGCTGCCTACTAGCCCGGGGAGATGGGATTATAATTCGATCATGCCTAGAGCCTAACCTGGGTATCTGGCTAACCACTGTTTTCCTCCTACGTCCTCCCTACACTTCCCCAGTAGCGGTTTTTCCTGCCCCCCCCCTTCTTACGGCCTGCTTTCTGCTTTGCTAACTTGCATGTCCCCAGTGGCTGCTGTAAATAGCGACGAGGCCAGGCGGGAGTCTCTGTTCTGTCCTGATGAGCTAGACTCACTCTTCTCCTACTTTGATACTTCTTCAAAACTGCGTAGTAGTAAGTACTATTGTGGAGCCTTTCAAGTCTGTGCCAGTGCTCATTGTGCGGTGTGGCCATTTCTCTAGATGTTGCCCATTGTCTCAGGGTTACACATTACCACAGCCATGCAGCGAGTAAGCTCTTCACTTCCCCCCAGCATTTGTGGGGCAATGAGATGTGTTAGAATCTGAACGTTAGTTTAGTCTCAGGCTTTGTGACTTACTTATGTTCCAGTGAGCTAAGTTGCAGGACTGAGATGGCAGTAAGTTTGTCATGCTGGTGGTGACTTAGTTCATGCTTTCATGTGCCAGCTCATTTTATAATCTGTTGCTTGTGGGAGACAGTGTTCTAAGCGATGTGAACTTTAATCACTAGACTTTTTTTTTTTTTTTTAAACACAGTCAAAAGTAACGACAGTGGGATCCAGCAGTGCTCTGATGACGGGCGAGAATCTCTACCTTCCACCGTGTCAGCCAATAGCTTATATGAGCCTGGTGAGTCCTGACGAAAGCCTGTGTGGATTGGTGTGGTTTGTTGTAAAATGCATGTGGCAAATGTCTGTTCTTCCCCGGGTGTGTTTGCACCTGTGTGCTCACACGAGGTCCAGAGGTTGATGTCTGGGGTTGTTCCTCCTGGCTCTCCACCTTCCTTCTGGGGAGAGGAGGAAGTATAGTTGATGTATTAGAATGTGTGTGATGCACGTGCTGTGAGCACACCCATGGGAGAGTTGATGTCCTATTACCCTATCTCTTGGCCTCTGTAACTGGCCTCTCCTGACCCTTAGATCTCAGTCCCTAAACCTCACTCTGCTTCCTGTCAGATGGCAAAAGGTGGCATTTGTTGAGTGTAGAGGAGTGGGCTCTTCCAGTATGTAAGAAAGGTCCCACTTGGTGTTCTTTAGTTCAGCATATTTATTCCAAGAGTAACTCTGCCGTTATACTTTCCTACTGCTCATTTCTTCAGTGTTTTTTATTGTCTTTTCCCAAACTATAACTGTAAGATTTAGATTTACTAAAGGAGAATTACTGAATGGTGTCGGGCAACATAAGAATGAAGCGCAAGGAAGGGGTTAAATGTATAGAAATGTCAAAACATTTCCTGCAGTGTTACTAATTATAAGAGGAAATGTATCTGGAATTATATTTTGCAGAGCAGGCTTTAAGAATTTCTCTGAACTTAAAAATGTACTGGTGAGACAGCTCGACAGGCAAAGGTATCTGTTGACAGTCCTTTTGACCTGAGTTCCAGCCAGAGACCCACTTGGTGGAAGGAGGGAACCAACTCCCAAAAGTTGTCCGGTGGCCTTCACATTCACGCCTACCCACCCTGAAATAAAGATGTGAAGTGTAATAAAATTTCTCATATATGTTCAGTTTCAAATCTAATCAATAGTGACTTCAGACTTTAGAGTATAGATAACACTATAATGATTAGTCTGTAAGAAGTGATGAATCTCTCATATGCTCATTGGTATAGATGAATAACCAACCAGTCACCATTTCCTCTGTCACAATGTTTCCATCGTGAGCTGAAGAGTTCACTTTCAAAATTGAGGAGTTCTCTATATACATGTAAACATATATGTATATTTATTTATATCTATGTATATACACATACACACACTATAAGGTATCCTAGCTTCTTACCTGTGTGTGCTGAACTTATCTCCTTGACCATTCTTAAGTTTACACCTAGCAGCTGTAAGTTCATCTTCACTTTGCTGATCAGTCACTGCGATTCACACAACAGATCTCTTCTTCCTTCTTGCAAACTCTTTCTGTACTTGTTACAATATTTGCATCCTGTTGTATGAGCACATTCTTATTAATGTATTTGTGCTTTGCTTTCCAGAAGGAGAAAGGCAAGAGTCGTCTGTGTTTCTTGACTCTAAACATCTTAATCCAGGACTTCAGCTTTATAGGGCTTCGTATGAAAAAAACCTTCCCAAAATGGCCGAGGCTTTGGCTCATGGTGCAGATGTGAACTGGGCTAATTCAGACGAAAACCAAGCCACACCACTCATTCAGGCTGTGTTAGGGGTATGAATTAATGCATTCAGGCTGTATTGGGGTGTGAATTAATGGATTCAGGCTGTATTAGGGGGTATGAATTAATGCATTCAGGCTGTTTTGGGGTGTGAATTAATGGATTCAGGCTATATTAGAGGTGTGAATTAATTCATTAAGGCTGTATTAGGATGTGAATGCATTCAGGCTGTATTGGGGTATGAATGCATTCAGGCTGTATTGGGGTGTGAATTAATGTATTCAGGCTGTATTAGGGGTGTGAATTAATTCATTCAGGTTGTATTAGGGGTGTGAATTAATGCATTCAGGTTGTATTAGGGGTGTGAATTAATGCATTCAGGCTGTATTAAGGGTGTGAATTAATTCATTCAGGTTGTTTTAGGGGTATGAATTGATGCATTGAGATTTTCATTGATCTGCTAAAGTAGAAAATATCATAAATACTAAACTAAGTATCATTAATGTTACTGTTCTAAGAGGGGTTAGGAATAAAGAATTCTCTCACTAGTGAGTTCTGAGTGTTGTAGGTGTTTCTGATTTGGGAGGGGAAGCTGGAAGAGAATTCTCATAATGCAGGGGGAGTAGTGTGTTTTGCTGGACTTGAAACTGTAAACAGTTTTGTATTAATTAGTTCTTGGAAGAAACAGATCTAACTTCTCTTTCTTTCTTGTTTGCATTTATACATTGTCATCTTCTTCTCTTCAAGGGCTCTTTGGTGACATGTGAGTTCCTGTTGCAGAATGGTGCTAATGTGAACCAAAGAGATGTCCAAGGGCGGGGACCGCTGCACCATGCCACCGTCTTAGGACACACAGGGTAGGCTATAGTGCTTAGATAGGTAGCAAGCTTTCATCTTGAGAAACTACATCATAATACGTTTTCATTTTTATTTAGATTAAAGTTATCATATAGAGTTTGTTCTTAAGTCATGGTGGAATCTGAAAGTTAAAGGTTCTCATTCAGAAGGAAAACTACGATCAGTGTTCTAGCTTGCTGTTGTGATAACCGGCATGACCAAAAGTACCATGGGCAAGGAAAGGGTTTATTTGGCTTATACTTCCATGCCACAGTTCAGCATGGAAGGAAATCAGGGAAGAAACTTGAGTCAGAGTGTGGACCAGGAACTGAAGCAGAGACCAAAGAGGAGGCTGTTCATTGGCTTAATCAGCTCATTTGTTTTTTAAGTTACTGTGTGGGCATGTATAAGATGCTGTGTCTGAGGAGGCTAAGGGTGTTGGGTCCCCTGGGGCTGGATTTACAAGTGGATGGAGGAGCAGTGTGTGTTCTTATGCAAGCCCTCCGCTGCTTTCTTCTTCTGTAACCCAGGCCTGCCTGCCTGCCTGCCTGCCTGCCTGCCTGCCTATGGTAATGCCATCCACAGAGGGCAGGGCCCTTCCACATCAGTCAGCAATCAAGGCAGGCCAGTCTGAGAGAGGCAGCTTTCAACCAGGGTTCCCACTGTCCAGGAGACTCTAGTGTATGTCAAGTTGACAATAATAACTAACCAGTATATAATGTACAGATATAACTAACCAGTCTAGTTAATGTACAGTTATAAATTAACCAGTATAGCTAGTATACAGATATAACTAGCTACTATAGCTAGTGTACAGATATAACTAACCAGTATAATTAGTGTACAGATATAACGAACCAGTATAGCTAGTGTACAGATATAACTAACCAGGATAACTGGTGTATAGTTATAACTAACCAGTATAGCTAGTGTACAGATACAGCTTACCAGTATGACTAGTGTACAGATACAACTAGCCAGTGTGGCTAGAGTACAGAGAAGAACTAACCAGTATATTTGGGGTTTGTAAGGATCTCAGTCATCTTTTATTATTGAAGTTTGTTCATTGAATGTTGTAGGATGCATTAAGAATTTTCTAATAAAGTGTTGTTTAAGTTAGGTAGAACTTTTTATTTCTGGAGGTGAAATGGATGTTTTTTGTCTGCATACTGTCTGAGGAATGCTGTTCTTTTAAACAGGCAGGTTTGCTTATTCCTCAAGCGAGGTGCCAATCAACATGCCACTGACGAGGAGGGGAAGGACCCTCTGAGTATCGCCGTGGAAGCAGCCAATGCTGACATAGTAACCCTGTAAGTGACCCCTTCATACCCACTGCCCATACTGCATGTGGCTTATACAAATGGTCATGGCTGTCCTGGAGCTCAGGACCAGACTGGCCTTGAACTCCAGAGGTCCTCCTGCCTCTGCCTCCCAAGTGCTGAGATTAAACACCAAGCTCTGGGAGCCTTCAGCTCCATGTTCTGTCTGTGCTGCTCCTCTGGTACACTGGTGTGGTATGCATTCGAAGATGCACAGGTTCACTTGTTCCTCGCAATAACTCTGTGCAGACATTATTCTTATTATCCTCGCTCTCTAGACAAGGAAGCTAGCCTCCAAAAATTCTAGGAATTAATAAATGTTAAAGCTAGAACTTCATAACAGAATTTCTGCTCTAATGCCCGGGCTCCTGGCCACCTCTGCTGTACCGCCAGAGCAATGGAAACAGAAGCCATGACTGCTCCCAGTGCTCTCTCTCCTGTTTAGTATAGCACAGAGCTGAGCTTGGCATGGGTAGAGCAATGGGTAATTTGATTCTATTGATTGAGGGGTAGAGGCTCATTAAGCCGGAGGGACAGCAGTCATTTAAACAAATTGTTCATATGGACACATGATTATTTTTACTACAAAATACATGTTTTTGAATGTTTGGGCTATTTTTAGAAATGTGATATTGTCAGCTGTACTTCATGAGGCTGATGAAAAAGGTTTTAAGTCACACATGATCATTCCATTCAGGCTAAAGGAAGCTTAGACTTGGTGATCCCTCTCGTCTTGAGTAGAAACACACCTGTCCATGCTGCTCTCAGTTCAGAGAAACCCTGAGGCTGCTTTAAGCTTACACTGAGACATTTGGACTCGTGATGTTCCACCTCATCCAATCTCCAGCCAATAAGTCTCAGACCAGGGAAGGGTTATTGTTCCTGTGAAGGCTGTTGCCACCCATATCGATGAGCGATCAAAAAAATGCCCTACAAACATGCACACAGGCCAGTCTAGTCTGATCCAGACAGCCCCCAATTCCCTCAGATAACTCTGGCCCATGTCAAGTTGACAATTGAAGCCAAGTAGTCAAGAGCCCTTTCAGAGCATCCACATAGCAAAGGAATACTTTAGAGCCATCCTTAGTTCACATGGCTAATGGGGGAGGTGTGGGGGAATGTCAGTGGCAGACTCAGAGAGCTCGAGGGCTCTGGCCAGGCTGCAGACAGTGTGATGGCCTAGAGGGACAGGCAGGCACTTTAGAGAATACCTTCCGTGTTGTGTAGTTTTGTTTTCAGAAAACGAGGAAATACTTGTTTTTTAAATCCAATGTTGCCTGTCTTCCATTTTGAGGGTTAGTAACTCCCAAAGAATGTATGACCAGTATGGTAACCCTGGGAAAATTTTGGTAACCCTTAGTCACTTACTACAGCGCTTGCATATCAAAATATATTCCATTATTTAGAAGGAACAAATTGCTTAAGTGTTGAGAACTGTCTCACTCGGGGTATGCTAATGAACTGTGGCAGGCTATCACTTCCCCACTGTAGAAGCAATAATTTCAGCAGGTTGTTGTAGCAGCGAGGAATTCTCTGAAGACTGGAGGAAGCAACCTGAAAGGATTGTAGGCACCCAGCTTAAATAAGAATCATTCACTATTTGCTCTTGAGGGTTATATGAATGAAGGTAAGACATGGTTGTTTTTGTACTGCAGATTGCTGGTTCAGTGCACAGTTTACACTGACAGACGCCGGTAAAGGAGTAATTGTACAGGCGCATGTGCTGTCTATGTAGCTCATTTGTCCATGTGTACTTGTGTGACTTCCTCTAAGAGCTCTTCTTCTTTCTTTCTAGGTTACGCTTAGCAAGAATGAATGAGGAAATGCGGGAATCAGAAGGACTTTATGGACAGCCAGGTCAATATTCTACTAACAATCATACTGAAATGCAGTATAAAAAGTGCATTCAGGAATTTATCAGTTTACAATTGGAAGACTCATAGTTCCTTAGCTAACTGATATGATATTATAGAGATTTTATAATGTACTTGTAAATTGTGAGCTGTTAGCTTCTGTACTGTACTTACTGAATTCCCAGGTGGCTAATCCTGGGCCTTTCCACAAACTCCTGTTTCTATTTCGGTACACTCGTACTTACTGTATCCAGCCAGCTCTGGCTGCTGGAGCCCTTGTCTGCTGTACAGATGTCTTCCAGGAGCATTCCATGGGGAGTGTGCTGACCACCACCACCAGGCTCTCACACGCTGCAGCAGAGAGCAGCTTCTGAAAGGATTCTCGTTAGCTGGCTGGCCACTGGACAGAACAAGATGGTTTTCTTTTCGTTATTCAGGGAATTTCTATACATTGTGTTCAGGGAACTAAAACAAATCACCATGTGTTTTGTATATAAAAAGTTAGTATGGAAAAATACCAAGAAAAGGTTTATTGATGTGTTTTGTATTCTAATCTAAGAATGAGTTGAAGATTTAAAGTAAAAATTTACCAGTAAGTTGAAAGTCCACAGTGGGTATGGAATTAGTTAGAAAGGCTGAACTTTATCCATAGCTTTGCCCCAGGCAATCATGCCCTATTTGCTGGGGTAAGTAGATATATTTAGAACAGTGTTCTGTGAACCCGATGGTGAGGTAGACTTATTAGAAAAATGTCAATTCATGATCACCTCAGTGTTTATCTTGAGTGATCGTCACCTGTGGGTCATGGTGTAAGAAAAGGAAGAAAAGCTGATAAAACTCTTCTGTTTGATGGACACATGCTGGTTAGCCATCTGCACAAGAAACGACATGCATTCCAGCTCATGAATTTGAGTGTATGAGATTCTAATCTGCTTTATATTCATACACATATTACTGACCGTTTCAGGAATTTATGACTCAAGTACCTACAGAAAGACATTCACTTTGCAATGAACTTATTTGTTTTATAAAAATATATTTGTTTTATGAAAATGAATATTTATATTATTATTTTTGAAGTGGCCTGGTGATAGCATCTCTCATTCCTGCTGAAGCATATTCTGAAATTTCTGTACTTTCTGTTATCTTCAGCCACTGAGTTTAACTATAGTAATCTCTAACTATGTCAGTAGGTGATACAGTAATCTATAACTTTGTCAGTGTGAGGGTGTTTTTTTCTCCTCAGAGTACTGTATTTACTATTTAATTTTGGCCTGATATAATAAGGAAGAAGAAAGGGCCTGGGTCAGATAGATACTTCTATCTCTAGGGTGTTGTACTTAAATCCTATGGCTTGCAGTAAGTACCTCCAGGTCAGGATGCTCTGAGATATGAGTGTGCAAATCCTATGGCTCGCAGCACCTCCAGGTCAGGATGCTCTGAGATGTGAGTGTGCAAATCCTATGGCTCACAGTAAGTACCTCCAGGTCAGGATGCTCTGAGATATGAGTGTGCTAATACGGGTCAGGCTCAGCATTAGCTCTGGACTTTACACATTTGTTTCAGAGTTGGATGTTAGCTCTTAAATAAGTTCTAATTTTGTAACATATCTTTAAATGATAGTATTACAAGGTCACTTCTTAGGCCTTTGCATTTAAGCACTTTGAATAAAAATTGATCAAAGAAAATGGCATTTGTGAGGAAGCCCCAGACTGCAAGGTTGTAAGTTGTCACATTTGTGAGGCAGCCCTGGACTGCAAGGCTGTAGGTTGTCACATTTGTATTTTCCTGAAACTGTAAAGGTAACTGTTAAGCCAGCTACACCTTCCTTAAGGTGCTTCACTATGCCTGCCCAGCTGGTGAGCCAGAGGTCAGAGGTCAGAGGCCAGCAGTCAGTGGTCCCCTTGCTCTGCAGGTGGGAACTTGAAAGGGCCAGGACCTTCCTGTTGGCTTGAGTTTCTTCTGTGTCACCCCTGAGTGCTCAGGTGCCCCTTTCACTGGGGTCCATGTGCTGTTGTGTATGAGGATGGGAACTTAAGGTATCAGTAGGAGAAGATTTCTTTTTCAACTTTAATGAAAACCTGAAAGCAGGCCTCACTTTAAAATGTTTTTGAACCATCTTCAAATTTTAATTTAGAAGTTAAAAAGTATTAATTCTGCCAGCAAGGCCAGGTTAAAAATAAGATTAAAAGAAACTATTTGAGAAATATCTTGAAAATAGAGTTGAAGCTCAATTTTAGGGCCCAGTGTTTAAAGGTGACTAGTTGGTGTGTGTGCAGTGGCGTGGTGAGCACACGTGCTCTCTGGTTTTTCCCGTCTGAGTCCTTCCCGGCACAGCAGATGTGCCTGGCTCCGGCAGCAGCTCTTTGCCTGCAGACTTTGCCTGACTGCTTCCTAGCCATAGGAAGGAAAAACATCGTAGGTACAGCAATTGTCATTCTGTTGATAGTGACAGGTATGTTATTTAAAGGACTTAGCTATAATGCTTAACAATCATGGACTTATATCTAATTAACCTCATTTCTAAACTTTAGTATCTATAACCCTGTGGACTCCCATTTTTCATAGACAGTAGTATTAAGAGCAAACAGCTTCTAAAAGGAAGGTGGATTGATTCTCCTTCAGCAGCCTAGAACTCTCAGGAGGCCTGGCCAGGTAAGGGATAACACACATTGCTCTCAGTGGCGGGCATCAGTTAGGCGCTTCCTATTCCAGTTCTGGGTCAGGGTCAGCAGGTTCTCAGCCAGTCACTGCATTAGGGAGCCACTTCTGGTCATGTTAACATGTAGCTTCTGGAACCTCTCCAATCATTTGTAGAAGGAAAATACTCCCAACTAGTGGGACAGGATGATGCCTGTGGTCACAGAGGGTGGGTGTCACATTCTTCTGAGAACATTCATTTCAGTAGTGAGGTCACTGAACCCTTTCAGTCAGCCTAACTGCTGTCATGATGAATATTCTGAATACCAAAAACTAAAAGTGAATTTAAACTGTCAGTGGAAATACAGAAGTATATATTTTAAAACTTCAGAATTGTTCAGGCACATAAAACACTTGAACTTTCTGAATGGGAAAAAAATGCGGTTAAGTAATTTAAATAATATGCTTAGCTGATTTTTGTAGTGAGCTGTTCAGTGTATTAGTAGGAAGATTCGAGGATAATGTATCCCAGAATCTTGTTTATGTGTTCTAGTTCAGACAAATTAGATTTGCCTTGGGAAATTTTTCAAGTGATTAAAATTCTCCTTAAAGTTTAGATAATGAAGTTCACTTTGTGTTGACTGTTTTAAGTAAATCATGATTGTTGCTTTTGACAACACATTTTGAGGTCCAAGGAAGGTAGCATACTAATAGTGCATTATTAACTTTAAAAAAACCGAATTTACCAAGTTTTGTGTGTGAAACTAGAAACTTCCTTTTGTATTGTATGAACTCTTAAATGTTTGCAGTCCGTGAAACCAGTGACGATCACAGCACCACGCTCTCCTCCAAGGACGTGTTTAATTACTCCAGTGACTGGAAGGTCTTAGAATTAGTTTTGCATGGTACAATGGTTTTACTAAAAGTGTACTTGTATAATATGTACTAGGTGATTTAAAATCAAACACTAAAAAAATCATAAAGAAAAACAGCTCGTTTCCCAGAATATGCATTGCTGAATGTAGAAGCCATATATTGCCAGTGTACTGTTGTAATACTTGAGAACGCTCATCTGGTGCTACCCGTGAATGACTTGGTGTCAGCGTCTGCTAGATCCTCCTCCTGTTTCTTCCTGAATATATAATGCGTGCCTTTTATGTTACTTCTGGTGTTGAATGGTAAAACCAATGTGGTATTTTTGTATTATAATCTGCACTTTACACTTTCTTGGAAAGTAAAATTCTAGACTATCTGAATAGTATTTTAAAATATTTATAATGTTTACAATAAATATTTTACATATTTTAATTCAACATCTACAAAGAGAAAAAAAATTAAACTATTTTGTATGGTTTGTTAACTGTTATTTAACGTTGCGCTTCTGCTCCTCTCAGTTTATTTTGCATCCAGTAGGATGGCCAAGCCCAGGAATGGGCTGTAGTTTGTCATTCGCATAACTGGACAGTGGAGTAGCCTTTAGTGTGCTTCAGTTGTGGTGTGCGAGCCTTTCCTGGCCTCCAGCCAGCCTGGGAGAGGCTCTTCTCACTGTATTTTCCCATTTTAAAGTAGATTGATTGGGCTCAGCTAATTATTTCATGTATTGATTAAATTTCCAGGATTCTCATAAATTGCTTTTTGCATAGATTAAATGTTAAAAGGCACTAAATGTTAAGAGTACTAACCTCGTCTTATTAAAACCCATGTGTTATGTTTTTAGGTCTTTTTATTAGACTTATATGCCCCTCAGTTGTTTTCTAATTTTCTAGCTTTTGGTATGACACCTGTGTCTTCCACAATCTTGTTTTCAACAACTTGCCAGGTTTACTCTACTGCTAACAACAACTTAGTAACAAGATTGTCATTAAATGGGACATGGTGTCTTAGGGGAACAATAAAACTATGAGGTGACAAGAATCACACAAAACAGTATTTTATGCTAAAGTGAAGAGAAGCATGCCAGGAGTCTGTACTTAGGTCATGCTGAGCAGATGGTATCTCGAGGAATGCATCATCCCAAAATAAGATTTCTCCTTCGAGGGTTAATCTGTATGTATGTATATAGTTCCTCAGCAAGAGAAATTGCTATAATGTCCTTATCTGTAATCTACATCTCAGCAAGAGTGTTGAGTGTGCGCATGTGTGGACAGATCCTCAGGCTTTCTTTCCGTTTTGCAGTCTCCTTGCTCATACGTCAGGAGATGGTGTGGGGCTCTGCTTTCATGGTCACATTCTGCCCTTTTGATTGACTGAGTTTAGTAAACAATGGGTCAGATGACATTATTTCTAAGCCTCAGAGCGAATGTGAACTACCTTTTACAAACAACTATCTCAGTGTAGAGGGCTCCTGGTTGATGATAGTATATGAAGCCTGTCCTGCCTGATGTCTGGCCAGCCCATCACCTTAGTAACAGGTGTTCATCAGAGCCTTCACTAGTACCTGGCTTTACTCATTTCTTTAACTTTTATCCAAGACAGTATTTTCTTATAAAATGTGCTGTTTACTTCATTTCAAATAACCTCTCTTCTTTTGTGTGCTAATGATTGTGTTTCTTCGCATTGCTTTCAAACGCTTGCGTCTCGCTCCTCTCTATCTCTGAGCTTCCCTCTGTGGCGCGTCTGAGACCCTTCTCTCAGGTACAGCCTTCCCTTTCTTACACACTTTTCTGGCATTGTTGTTAGCTGGCCTTTTTCCTTCAAAAATTAATATTGGAACGAAACTTTAATGAGATGTAATGAGTCTTAAAGTTGTATGAGTAAAATTGAACATTGTTTCATTAATATCTGCACTGTATACATTTTAACAGTGTCTATTTTCCTTTCATACAGGTGATGAAACTTATCAGGATATTTTTCGTGATTTTTCTCAAATGGCATCCAATAATCCAGAGAAACTCAATCGTTTCCAGCAAGATTCACAGAAGTTCTGATCCTTTTAATGGGGGAAACTATGAAATTTGGTGAATTCTTAACGTGTACAACCAGAAACTCACTTTTTTACTACTTTAATTCCACTTAATTTTGGTAGACATTGAATTGTTTAGAAAAATGGTGCCGTTCATTTTGGATTTTTGTAAATGAGAACAAGATGTCTCATAATTGGGAAAGGGAGAAATCCTCTATAGTTCCTCTTTTATTTAAGAAGAAAATAGTCTTTTCAAAGGGTTGTGCTCTTATATAAAGTTGTATCAAAGGCATCTCTGAGTTCTGAGGTGCTACATTGCTAGACCTCTCCATCCGTGCGTGGGTGGGACTCTGGTTCCCCTGGGAACATTCAGTCACTGTGTCTGCACCAGGTGGGGAGCCCATTATCTTACCTGCTTGGAGCATGTGTCTTTTCTATAGCTGTCCTTATAATTAATAGTCGGTGGTTCAGATATAGGTATGTGCGTTTCCTGGTAGCTCAGCTGAGGCACCCCCAGTGAGTTTGCCTCTCGCTCACTCACAGTGAGTTTGTCCCCAGCACCACAGCTGCCGTGTGAGTGGGCCACACTTTACTCTTTAGATTCATTCCGTCTTAGGGTGGAAAGAAGCGCTTACTGTCTTCTTTCTTCAGTCACCCAAGAGTCCTAGCTCAGCTTTTGTTGTCAAGTCGGTTTCCTGAAATCTTGACAGATCGTCACTATAATAAAACCGGATTTCAGAAGTTGGCTATTGCAAAATTGGGCTTTCTTCAAAACACGGTGATGGCAAAGATAGTATTTTAGGGCATTTTTATATTTGGAATTAATCCATTTTAAGATATATTTTTTACAGTTGTTACTCCTGGTGAAAGAAAAATCTCCATGTAATGGGAGAGAAAGCTAATTTTTTTTTCCTGTTTATACTAAAATTTACCAGCAATAAACTCCTTTTATTTTTTTCTACATTTATCTTGTATACTATACAACAGTATACATTCTTTTAAATTGTATCTTGTATATAGCTTTAGAATTAAGTGAAATAAGTCATTTTGAGTTCCAAAATTATGCACATGTGATATAGTTTGTCCAGTCCCACCTCTCATTGGTTGATGTCTTGTCGAAGGACGGGATGAAGGAGCGAAGTCTTTGTAGCTCATTGCCAGCACTGTTGATGACACGTACTCTTTACAAGCTGTTTCTAAGTAGCATTGATACTCAGCTTCACAGAAACATTTTGAAATGTATGTAAAATTATAGTTAATTAAGTAAAAACTTTAACATTTTCCCCACAGTACATAGAGCTTTATTTTAATTAAATATAAAATCAGAATCTAAGTAGAAGTTATATTGAAATAAATTTGCCACCCAGATTGGGTCCCAGAGTTCAACCAAGTTGCAAGCATGCAATGCTTATTTAGTAAGCCTCCACACATTAAGGATGAGATTCTTTTGTGATTTGTTTCTGAGGAAGTGTGAACTTCCACAGGTTGAAAGGATTTTGTCTTTGCTGTCTCCCCTCAGACGTGCAGGTCATCTGGCCCTGTAGGCATTTAGATAAAGGCAAAGGTCTCATGTGTGATATTTTAATTGGTATGTAGTTTGAAATTGTGTTGTCCTAAAACATGTTCAAAGAAAGGAACCAGGCTAAAGATAGGGAAGACTGCCCACCTCCTCCGAGGTGCTCCTTGGTTGCTCCTGGAGCTCCTGCCTCATGTGAAGGTTCAGCTGGGGCTCCCTGGGCTCCCTTTGGTTCTGCTGCTTGGGGCAGTTCCTTCAGACCTGCTGCCTCCCCGCTGTGGCTGTCTGTAGTGTCTTCTGCCCTTTAATGACTAGAGTGTTTTTTTTTTTTGTTTTTTGTTTTTTAAAGCCTTAAAGATTCAAGTGAAATGCCTTAAAGACTATGATGGTTCTGAATCTCTTTAGAATTCAGATTTAGGTACATCACTTAGCACTGTGTAGAGGCTGGCAGTACAACACTACATTGCTGTGGCTTACTTCATTTTCTCAATGTACTGACAAATTGGATGAGAGGAAGGACTGGAGTGTAGCGAGGCTTTAATGAATAGTTTCAAAGGAGGCTGGCTCTTAGATGAGTCCTGCTCTGCTCACTGATAGGGTTCTGTGGCCTGTGGAAGTCTTCCAGTCCATGCGTTAGAGAGATGAACACACGCAGTGCCAGCCAGACACTCAGGCTGCTTGTTCTGAATGCCCTGCAGCCTTTCCAGGATGGACATGCTGAGCTGGTAACAGTTCCATTCTTTATCACTCATCTGCTAGTTCTTTTTCACGCGCTCACTGATGAATAAGAATAGAGGCTCTCTGAAGGGTTTGTTTAAGCACAGCTTTACCGTGGGTGAGGATAAAGGTGATGGAGCTGCGGTCGTTCACCAGGCCTCATTGCATCCCATGTTTGGGATTTCCAAAATTTTCAAATTTATTTTTAACACAGACCTCAAAGAATAATTCCAGCATTACAGTGCACCTAACTAATTGATGCTGGTGTTTGTTGTAGTTTAGTGAATTCTGGCATCTACTTCCCCCAAAGTAATACAGCTTGCAACTTGTACTTTAGTACATCAAAGGTGCATTTGGGGGAAAATATATATATGCTCACATTTTACAAAACTTAAATTTGTGATCATGTTAGCAGTATTTAAAAATAAAATTGTCTGCATATTAGATATGATTATAAGCCAAGCTGTGTTTAAAACTAAACTGCTACCCACTTTGAGTAATTGAACATTCCTAGATCACCCATTTAAATTAACTCTTTGTGTGGTTGCATTTTGACCATTAGCAGGACTAGAAAATGTGTGGGTTTTTTGTTTGTTTTGTTTTTTAATGAAACCCTATATCCATAACAACTTCAGTTCATGTTCCTTCTTGGACCCAGGGCTTCTGACAAAGTGAATGATGAAGCAAAGGGAACCGTAAACCCCCCTTTGTGCGTGTTATGACTTAGGCTGGACTTTCTGTCACCCTTTGTCTCCTGGTGTCACGGAGGACTTCTGAGACCACGGTCTATGACTGTCGCGGCCTTGTCGTGTCTCCATTCCCAGCCGGCTCCTCTTGTTTTGCAGAGATGGTCACTTGCATCCTTAGTTGGAGGCAGAGCCGACCATGACCCAGGTCTGCCGTATGCTTCCAAAGCATCAGTGTCCTGAAAGGATTCACATCACTGTAAAACAGCAGCTTTCCCTGTCTTTGACAAGAGACTTCAGATACTCTGGAGAACCTCATTATGGAGTTTAATAGATTGGAATTTGAAAGCATCAAATTGTAGAAAAGTCTACATTTTTTTTTACAATACAAAACATTAAACATTAATGGTGAGTTAAACTCACCATTTATTACCCTGTAATGTTTTCTAATGAAACACAACTATAAAAAGGAGGCTGGCTTCTGCCTGGCTAAGTCCTGCCACCTCCCACGGTGATCGTTGTAGGTATCTTCTTCTGTTTACATAGAGGGGGATCATGTGGACAAAAAAAGATTCAATTAAATACAATTTTTCTTCATATTGATCGTCTCACTATCTTATTTCTAGATCTATCTCATTCCCCAACCTTATTTGGGGTATTAATTTTTAACAGGGAAAGCTTGCTGTCCTATGGAGGTTTTTAGCATCATTTTACACAAAGGCTAAAGGTTAGCTCTTGGAAATGACAAGTTCCTTTAAAATATATGTTTACTTTGCTCTGTGAAATTTCTGGATCATTACAGTCATCAAGGCTGATCACATGTACTATTTCTTGCTACCTGTGAAAAGGATTGTAAGAATGTATAACCAACACTCCATTGCTTTTTATTAGTATGTAGAGAATTTGTATCTAATTAATGAATGTAGTTTTACTGTAGTTTGTCATTGTAAATGGAACAAAGTACATTATCTTTATAGTTATTCTAAAATGTACATTATGTAAGAATTGTAAATATACTTGATTACTTTGTATGCTGAAAATTTACAATATTAAGTCAATAAACATATCTCACTTCTGGCACAGTTGCTGTAAATGCTTCAATTCCTTTTGAACTCGGTTGGAATCGGTCTAATATCTGCTCTAGCTGAGGCCCAGTTTGGCTTTTCCACCCGTCAGGTTATGGAGGTCCTTGTTGATCCTATTTGCTGATCACTTCGGAAATCCATGTTGATACTTAAAATATCTTCTCCCTGATTCCAGAGATGGTGCAGCCCCTACGTCTTGTGCTAAAGACCACAGACTTGTTTTAAGGGACTTTGGACTCTTCTACCTCTCCCATAATAGTTGCTATGTCCGTTGGAGTTCCTGATCTTGGCAATCCAGCACACTCCATCCTTTTAGTAAACAAAACCCTCCTTCTGTGTGAATGGGATGGAAGGAAGGTAGAGCTGAAAAGCAGACCCACAAAGCGAAGCTTGGCTTTGCTTTTCCTTTAAGAGTTAACACGAAGCCGACCCAGCCCCTGAGTGATCAGTCTTACAACCCTGCATTCCATTTTCAGAGTAGTCTCTAAGGAGAACGGGCAGCAAGTGTTTTAAAATGAAGGCAAACAGCCCGTTATTCTTTCTTATTCTTTTCTGGTTTGTTTTGTTTTGCAAAAACATCATCACTGCTGAAATAAAGTCTAAGTCACAGACAAGGGCTAGGTATGATGGTGCGCCTTCTTGTAATCTCAGCATGCCAGGAGAGGCACCATGAGCCTGCTCCAAGCAAGCAAACAAGCAAGCAGTCAGAAGCCTCACCCAGAAAACAAGACTCAAGTGTAAAGAGAATTATCTCTAATTCTGTCACTTACCTGTGCTGTCCAAAATGGAATCCACTAACTACAAAGTCGTTTGTTTATTTCATGTGCACGGGTGTGCATGCTTGTGGGTTGAATCTATGTGTATGTGTGTCCTTCAGCGTCGCGCCTCAGCCACAGGTTCTATGTTCTTTGAGGAAAGGTCCCTGGATGGCTTGCACTTGTTACTTAGGCCAGATGACCAATGAGCCCCAAGGATCCTACCTCTGCCTCTTCAGTGGCCATTCTGAGTTTACAAGTATGTGCCGACGTGCTAGACTTGGTTGACTTGGGTTCTGGTGACCACATGTTGGATGCACCTTGTGCTGTGTGGCAGGCATTGTATTTGCCTGAGCTGTTTGCCCAGTCTGCACAAATCCAAAGTAAAATTAGGCAACGATGAATTAAGTCTTTAGGCATAGTGCTACATCTTGAGAGCTCAGTAACCACATGTGCCTAATGACTCTTGTTCTGGGTTATAGATTACATTCTCTTTGACTAATACTGGTCAGCAAGCCACAGCCTTGGTATAGAAGCCCTTCTAGACCTTTGGGTCTGTGTGCACTGATATAGCAGACAACACTGCTTTATGACATTCTTTTACTTAGATGGGGAATATTTTAAAAACTTGGTGAAAGGTTCAGATGTACCAAAGTAATTTTAGTCACAGGCTCATGGCAACATTTTTCTTTTCTTGGAGCTCCCCTTCCCCCCTGCCACCTCCAAACCCTTGGACCAAATTCCAGATCATTTAGTATGAATCTTTGAAAGGATCTTGGGTAATGATATAACAGTTCCTTAAACTGCATAAAATTATCAGATCTTTCCCGTTGTCTCAAATATGGTTTTTCCAAGTCAGTTCACCAATATTCATACTCTGCAGTTGGCTAATATGTCTCTTAAAATGTACAGGTTTTCTCTATATTAAAAAAATCTGTGTGCAGTTGCTGAACACATCAGGTTTTTTGTTTTTTTTGAGACATGGTCTTATGCTAGCCTTGGCTGGCCTGGAACTTGCTCTACAGACTAGGCCGGCCTTGAAATCAGAGATCTGCCTACCTCTGAATATATCACTTTCAATGACTGCACTATATTACTTGCTTAAGCATTTCTTTGGTGGTTGCTTAACACTAATCTTTTTTGCTATTAGAAATCTAGCTTTAAGAGAGAAGTCTTTAGGAGCCAGGGCCTTAGTCACACAGGACCACAGCCATACAAGGTGTCTTGAACAACCAGCTGGCTCTGAACTCAAGCACTGTGTGCCCTCTGCTTTCCAGATCGTTGTGACTTCAGGCTCCCACCTCTTTATCTGTTAGGGCTAAATATTTTGGTATATTGTGCTTTCTTTGGTACAAGGATAAACTCTTAGAAGTGAAATGCTGGTTTGGTAGGTGAGTATTCTAAAGGCCTCAGTGTAGCAGATTCTGTGTTCAGTAGAGGAAACAGTTTGATATATATATATATATATATATATATATATATATATATATATATATATATATATATATATATATATG
This sequence comes from Mus minutoides, assembly GCA_902729485.2. Taxonomy (NCBI): domain Eukaryota; kingdom Metazoa; phylum Chordata; class Mammalia; order Rodentia; family Muridae; genus Mus; species Mus minutoides. The sequence goes on from LR751468.1 coordinate 44,613, forward strand.
TGTGTGTGTATATATATATATATATATATATATATATATATATATATATATATATATAATTACTGTTCTCTTGGAGTCTATTCATCAAAAAAACCATGGACTAGGTAGGTGGTCTATAGGTGACTGTCAGAGTCACTGAGGATGGTTAAAACCCCCACACTAGACAGGAAGGAGTTTAGAGACCATAAGCCATGGGCTGAAGTAGATCCAGAAAGTATACTACAGGAAAAAACAGCTGCCTGATACCTGCTCAGGAATTACATGCTTTGGCCAAGGAGATAACTGTGCACATCAGGATTTTGTCTGCATAGCCATGTTGTGATATGCCGAAGTGCGTGGGTTTTAAGCTGAGGGAAGGCCACCTACATGCACCTGAGTTTTTACTTGCTATTTTCCCTGCTAGAGTGCACGCCAGACAGGAGCAAGGGCTTCTTTCTCTTTATTCACTGTCTCCTGGGTGCCCTCGTGCTTGGGATCTAGGTGGTCTAGATGACCTTAGTGACTCAGTGGCTGTAGTTTATGTGGTGGCATATATACTTAAGCCACAACGTTAAGTTTTCCTCACCGGCAACAAGTAAGGCCTGGTAAGCTACAACTCAGGGTTAAACTCTGGAAATGAAAATGCTGCCTTGGTTGGGGTTCTTTCTGTCTATCAGACATCGGGGAGTAGAAATTTTGTGAAGAATTTATATTTGAGTATTTTCCCGACTTTGGTTTAATTTAAGTTGCTTTATTTCTTTGGCATCAATTAAAGGGCTAAATCATTAGTTGAAAAAATTGTAGAATAACTGTCAGAAGGAAAGAGAGAGAGAGAGAGAGCGCCTACTTGATTGGTGGGTGGAGACTAAAAGGCACAAGTTGTAGAATTATTTAGAGATTTGGGGTAGTATTTATAAGCACCCCAGAAATGTTGTGGTTATTAAATTTTTTGTACCTATTGGATATTTACATGTATTTTTTAAAAGTTCAATGTCTTCTGGAAATAATTATTCAGTGTCAGGCATCTTACTGTCTTTCATATCTGTGATGGTAATGTTGGCTTTACTTTACATCTGGGCATAATTGTTTTCAGAGTAATCAGGGAACCACTGGGTGTGTAATAGTAGCGGTAGAGCTGGCCTGGACTTCCTGTCCCATGCCTCCCAACCGTGGAGATTTTGGAAAATACAACTCAGAACTTGAATTACTCACTGAATTTGAGTTGTGCTTTGGAAATCACATGTTTTGGCCTGTTGTGAATATCTGCATATCATGGAATCGTGTGGATCGGATGACTTTACCAACCGTGTTCTTTTGGCTGTCTGGGGTCCTTTTGCCCGTGTTGAACCCATCAGGCCTGTTTCAAAGGTTGGATGCTTTTCGGAAGTATTACTCCAGTTGAAAAGGGCAGAGTTGGAAAGGCGTGATGCTGGGGGCAGGTAGGTGAATGCCATCCACAGGGAAAGGCTAGCCTGTCATGTAAGCGGGAGTATTTGAGCATTTTCATCTCCATCTCTTTCAATCATGCAAACCAGTTTCCATCAACTGGTTAAATTACCAAGTCTTAGAAATTTCCTTCCGATTTAAATGTTTTAGCTATAGGTAGTTTCTTTCTTTTTTTTTTTTTTTTTTTTAAAGATTCATTTATTATTGTATCTAAGTACATTGTAGCTGTCTTCAGATGCACCAGAAGAGGGCGTCAGATCTTGTTACGGGTGGTTGTAAGCCACCATGTGGTTGCTGGGATTTGAACTCATCACCTTCGGAAGAGCAGTCGGGTGCTCTAACCCACTGAGCCATCTCACCAGCCCTATAGGTAGTTTCTTAAGTGATGGAGAGGCAGCTAGAGCTTCAGAGAGAAAGAGGAGGGAGAGAGGGAGGGAGGGATGGAGAGACAGAGAGAGACAGAGAGAGACAGAGGCAGAGAGAGAAAACACGTGTAGACAGAAAAGTTGGCTTTTTTGAGTTCAGCATTTATTTTCACAAATCCTATATTGAGGCGTTTGTTTTTTCAAGGAACAGATTCCCACCCTAGCCCCCTGAGCTGAGCGTAGCTGGCCAACGCAGTCCAGGCTCTGGTGTCAGCCTTCTCAAGTCTGGCCGCCAAAATCTGCACGGGCCATCTGGAGTCTAATCCCTCGGAATTTAGGACCTAGCGGCTACGAAGCCTGCTCTGGCCCCGCCTTTTAGGTATCCAGGCTCACGATTGGCTCCGGGCAGCGCGACCCCGCCCCCTCTATGGCCGCCGCCGGCTGCGGGACTTGGGGCCTTGGAGCGCAGCTCTGAGTGGGCCCGGCTGCTGGGCCGCCGGCTCGGGCGCACGGACCTCCTCCGAGGCGGAGCTGCGTGCGCTCGGGCCATGGCGCGCCTGGGCGCGGTGCGCTCGCACTACTGCGCGCTGCTGCTGGCCGCGGCGCTGGCGGTGTGCGCCTTCTACTACCTGGGTTCGGGCCGGGAGACCTTCTCCAGCGCCACCAAGAGGCTGAAGGAGGCCCGCGCCGGGGCCGTCGTGCCCACGCCGCCCGCGCCCGAGCTAGCCCGGGGCTCCGCGGCGCCGGCCTCGGGGGCCAAGGCCAAGAGTCTGGAGGGCGGCGTGGTGGTCCCGGTGGACTACCACCTGCTGATGATGTTCACCAAGGCGGAGCACAACGCGCCGCTGCAGGCCAAGGCTCGGGTGGCGCTGAGCTCCCTGCTGCGCCTCGCCAAGTTCGAAGCGCACGAGGTGCTTAACCTCCACTTCGTGAGCGAAGAGGCCAGCCGCGAGGTGGCCAAGGCCCTGCTGCGGGAGCTCCTGCCGCCAGCCGCCGGCTTCAAGTGCAAGGTGAGCGGTGGGTGGCCCAGGTCTGTTCTCTGAGCTGTCATCCGCACCTCCAGTGAGCGCTGTCCGATTCCTGTGCCCGTAGCCTGTCTGTCCAGTTTCCTCCGCCGTGTCCTGCACTGCACTTGCACGTCCCGCGTCCTGGAGATCTGCTCTGGGGGCGTGTCCTAGAATCAGATTAGCAGGGATGGCTCTGCAGTGTTAACTAGTCCCTCTCGCGCTTCATTCGGCACTGTTTCCTGAAAAAAAAAAAAAAAATCAGCCTGCCTCATTTCGCTAGCTTCACAGAGTTCCTAAGAAGTGCGTTACAGTCTATGCTCCTAATATTCTTTGACTTCTGAGAATGGAATTGTTCCTTTTGAAGGCACCAATAGTCATCATTCTGAGCTGTATCTTCCCGTTAGGATCTTGGGGAGGCCTCTAGAAATATCAGGGTTAAACTGGCCTTTTCTCAGTAGTATTCTGGGGGAAACCATCTCGTGTCCTCTCTGTGTCCTTTTCCCTCTTGCTCTTAAGGACATGAACCAGTTAGATTAGCCACAGGTTCCTCCTGGAGAGGAAGTAAAAGCTCCAAGAGATACAGACAGGAGGCGATCAGCCTGGCTTCCAGGCAGCCCCCACTTCTTCCGTCTTCTGATTTATCACCTGCCTCTGCTTGTCCAGGATTGGGTTCTTGACCGAATGTGCTCTTACTCTCAGGCTTGCTTGCCCTGTTTTGACCCCGTGGTTGTACGCAGGGGGCCCAGAGTCTGATTATTGGGTAAGAGAGAGAGATGGTCTTTAAGGATGGATCCTGATGTTGGTGGAAGACACTGAGGCAAGGGCAGCATTCCTTGTGCCTGTACCTAGCTTGGTGACAAACTGGAGCTGCTGCCAGGACCATACTGGGTTCAGGAGTCCAAGGCAGTTTTGTGTTGACTACAAAACTGTTGTCTCTGGAGTGCTGGATTACAGGTGTGCATAGCTGCATAGCTGTGGCTGGAAATATCCTACCTGTATTGATTTTTTTTTTTTTTTTTTTTTTTTGGGATCTCACTCTGCAGTCTAAACTAACCTGTGAACTCACTGTGTAGCTCAGGCTGGCTCAGACTTGTGCCAGCACTCCTGAGTGTGCCACCATTTGTGTGTTACCATACATGTCCTAACTGTATTGAGTATGTCGTTACAGAACCTATCTTCTCTGCTCGCAGTGTTACTTGCTTTCCTCTTGGGGAACCTTCCAAGCCCAATCCTCCATGGCTTTGGAGAAGCCTTCCATTCCTGCTTCCCCTCATAGCACTGACGATGTGGTTTATGCCCAGGACAGATGAGGCCATCAGGACAACCGCTATGGTCAGGAAAGGGTACCTACAGGAAGGTACTTCATCCTGTAAGAGGTCTACAAGTGTCTTTGACCAGGGCTTTGCTCTGGAGCCTATTCTGTTTTACTTATCTGGAATCTCCAGTGGTAACTCAGCCTGCTGTCCCTGTTTGATCCCCTGGACTCTAACACTGTAGAAACCTTACTATTTCAGGGGGAAGGCCACAGGGTCAGTCTAGGCAGATCTTGAGTTTCTCCAGGTCACCTTGAAGACCAGTATGCTATGGCTACGTGCGGGAATGGCAGCTCCGGCCTGCTCTGCATTTCCAGATGTGTTTCTTCCCTTCATCAGGCACATGTACAGCTGTCCAGCCCGTGTGCCTAAGCTCATGCCATTCCCAGTGCTGGAGTACTGTCTCCATTCCAAATCCTGCTCCTCTTCCAATACCACCAGCTCCCTGGAGGTGTGCAGGGGACCCACAGCTGAAGGGTATGTCTCTTCCAATTGGTACTTCCTGCCGTTGTGCCCCTACACAATCCCTGCCGTGCAGTTGGCCTGAAGATCAGGCTGCTGCTGTCTTGGAGTATGTGTTTCCTGCTCCATGGAGTCCATCTCTGACAGCTGCAAGCCCTCAACACAAAGCTTGATGGCAGCTGCAGATGACCTGAAGGGACTGTCACCTTTCCTGTTGAGGTGTAAGCTAGTGGTTCTAACTCAACAGTTCTCAACCAGTGGGTTGAGACCCCTTTGGGGGTTGAATGATTCTTTCATTCATAGGGGTTGCCCAAGATCATCAGAAAACACAGATACTTACAGTTCATAACAGTAGCAAATTACAGTTATGAAGTAGCAACAAAAAGAATTTTATGGTTGGAGGTCAGCACAACATGGGGAACTGTAAAGGGCTGCAGTATCAGGAAAGTCTCTAACAGGATGCAGCAGGCAGGTAGAGGTTTATCAGTCTCGGGGTCACATTGCAGCAGGCAGAGGTAGAGGTTTATCAATCTCGGGGTCACATGGCTCCCATTGCTTATAAGTTTGTATTTTGTGAAGCTGTAAATATAATAAAAGGTACCCCTTTGTGTGTGGGTATCTTTTATTCAAGGAATCATTTCTTTCAGCACTGATTAGGAAATCAGAACTTCTTTTTTTTTTTTAAACTTTTATTAGATATTTTCTTCATTTACATTTCAAGTGTTATCCAGAAAGTTCCCTATACCCTCCCCCCTCCCGGCCCTGCTCCCCTACCCATCCACTCCCACCCCTTGGCCCCGGCGTTCCCCTGTATTGGGGCATATAAAGTCTGCATAACCAAGGGGCCTCTCTTCCCACTGATGGCCAACTAGGCCATCCTCTTCACTCAGGATGATGGCCTCCAGATCCATCCATTTGCCTAGGAATTTCATATATTTATTGTTTTTAATAGCTGAGTAGTACTCCATTGTGTAAATATACCAAATTTTTTGTATCCATTCCTCTGTTGAGGGACATCTGGCTTCTTTCCAGTTTCTGGCTATTATGAATAAGGCTGCTATGAACATAGTGGAACATGTGTCCTTGTTACCAGATGTAATATCTTCTGGATATATGCCCAGTAGAGGTATTGCAGGATCTTCCGGTAGTACTATGTCCAATTTTCTGAGGAGAAATCAGAACTTCTTAAACAGGTCACATTAGCTAGAAGGATCTTCAGGAACAGACAACAGCAAAGTGAAGAGACTGCGAAGCTGAGGGGTAGTGACTGGCTTTGAGGTGGCCTGAGACAATGGGCATCCAACTACAGTTTCTCCCTTTTAAAGATGACACCCAATACTCTCCCTCTCTCTCTCTCTCTCTCTCTCTCTCTCTCTCTCTCTCTCTCTCTCTCTCTCTCTCTCGTAAGAGAAGGTTCAGAGGATGGTTTACTCCAGGGAATGTTGTCTTGGAACAAGAGGGCCTCCGCACCCAGCCCTGTAGAGACAGCCTGGTGCTTGTCCCAGCAAGCACCTGGCCTCTGTCACGTTCACAGCTGTAATAGAGCTATAGTGAGCTGCCCTGACATAGGACTTGTGTCTGTGTCCAGCGTTGCCTTCCCAAGTCACCTTCAAGTGATAAACACCGGAAATAGAGAACATATTAGTAACCTTGGGCTCTGCTATGGTTAACTAGATATCAGAGGAAACATTCACTTAGCCAGAAAAATCTCATTATTGACTATTACAGAGAAAATTTCAGAATTTGTTAGCTTGTTATGTCCTGATCGTGAAAGTTTTGTAACCAAACGTCAGAACCTGCTGTGTCCCAGGTATCAATGTAGGTGCTGCTCATCTTCTCTTCAGAATCACATGTCCCCTAAAAATACTAAAAAAGTCCTGGTTGGTGCCCCAGTCGCTGGTCCACACTGACCTGGGTGTTGCTTAGGATGTGCATTTAGATGGAGAAGCACAGGCATTCCTGGGATGAGCCTGATCTCTCCTGCTGACCTCTCAGTACCAGCTTGGGGTCCCAGGCCCTGGCTGCCCACCCTGGGGAGCAATGTGTCTAGCATGATGCAGGCATTCTACACCCGTTGACTGACAGCTCTCTTTCTGCCTCTTGCAACTTGGGAAAGGGTGCCTTATAATTTCCATTTAAGCATCCTGTGTTTCCTGGCACATCCAGCCTCCTGGGCCCCTGGCAGCCAGCCTTGCTTTCTTTCCCTAGCTTATCATCCCAAAGCTGGATTCATATATGTGAATACACTGTCTTCAGCCCCAGAAGAGGGCATCAGATCCCATTACAGATGGTTGTGAGCCACCGTGTGGTTGCTGGGAATTGAACTCATGACCTCTGGAAGAACAGTCAGTGCTCTTAACTGCTGAGCCATCTCTCTGGCCCTGCAGATTCACTTCTGAGCTCCTTTTTTGTCCCTCTCTCAAGTGGAAGCCCATACTTGTGTCAAGACTTCTGTCTTAGTTAGGGTTTTATTGCTGTGAAGAGACATCATGACCAAGACAACTCTGATAATGACAACATTATCTGGCTTAGAGGTTCAGAGGTTCGGTCCATTATCATCAAAGCAGGAACATGGCAGCATCCAGGCAGGTATGGTGCAGGAGGAGCTGAGAGTCCTACCTCTTCATCTGAAGGCTGCTAGCAGAATACTGGCTTCCAGGCAGCTAGGATGAGGGTCTTAAAGCCCACACCCACAATGACACACCTACTCCTACAAGGCTACACCTTGCAATAGTGCTACTTCCAGGGCCAAGCCTATAGAAACCAGCGTAACCTCTGACTCCTGCCTCTGTATGGTTTTGCTGTAGCCCATGATGGCCTGGAACTCAAATCCTGCTGCTTTAGTCTCCTGGTGCTGGGATTGTAAGTGTGTGCCCTCACGCCTAGCTAAGACTTAGCTCTTCCATCGGCTTTCCTTACTGTATCACATCCGACAGGGTGTACCCGGAAAGCCTGACAGGAAGCTGACTATACACTTTTGGGCTGTTTCTCATTTAAATAGTCTGGAGGAAAGCATTTCTGGCTGGCACGAGAGAGAGCCCATGCAGCCATGAGGTTCTTTCTAGATCACTGTCTCACCCTTCCCAGGGTAAGCCCTTCTTGTCATGGTCCAGGATGGCTGTTGAAGCTGTGTCGCTTTGTGTTCAGCCCAGTGCTTCTGTGGCTTCGGTTTTGGTCCAAAATCAAATGTGGACTCCCTCCACTGACTTCTTGATAAAATAAGCAGTCACTGTTGGCATCTCTGCTGGCCCTGTGTGGTCACCATTCTGTCTTTGTGTTCAGAGCCCCTTTTCTAAAGCACACCCCATCTTTCCCATGCACTGTGTATGTCGTTTGTGGCTGGCACTCCTTTGTCTATCCACCCAACAGGTGTTGAACGCTTACCCCGGATAAGCGCCGCTCTGGGTCTCTGTGACCCGCAGCAAGAGGACAGCCCTCTGGGAACTCACACTCTGGAGTCCTGGAAATGTGTGGGGGATGGACTCTAAACAAATAAGCAGGGGAACAGGTTTCATGGAGCAAAGCAAAACAAGACAAGGAGCCAGGGGTGCGCAGATGTTCAGGGTCGGGACTTGGCTGTCCTGTAGAGTGGCCAGGGAAGGCCACTGGAAAGGAGATGAGGGAGCAGAGTCTGAGGGAAGGGAGAGGGAACGCGCTGCAGGAGCAGCTTCTTCAGAGAAGACAAGAAGAGGGGGCTGAGGTACTAGTCTGCCTGGATGTTTGAGAAAGTGGACTTGTCTGTAGTTTTTTTCTCCCTGCTAGAATATCCCTAGAAGGCAGATATGACCTTCTTCCTCTGTCAGGTTTTGGGAACCCACAAATGACACCTCCATTCCTGAGTCTGAAATGACCAGGACCCCTTAGTCTGCTACATAAGGACAGCCACTAACCTCCCTAACGGATGGGCCAGGGACATAGACACACACACACACACACACACACACACACACACACACACACCCATCCCCTTACCTCTACAGGTAACATCAGCAACACGGTCCAGGACCTCACCGTGGCCTCAGGTGGCATCACTGCCACTCACAGGCTGTTCTCATCCCCTCCTGTCTCCAGTTCTGCCTCTCTTCATTGCGCCCACATCCTTCTGTTTCTCCTCTTCCATTTCTCCACCACCTACTTGCGCTTCTCTTAGTGGTGCTTGGGGTCCCTGAGTATCTTCCATGTGGCACTGGGCATAGCTGAGCATAAATTCTTAAGATCCACATTGAAACACACCAGTACTTTGTCCTTTTTTTTTTTGTATTTAGATAATACCCCACGGTGTGGATCGGCTTCCATTACAGTCATTGGTTGATGGATTTTCTTGGTTCCCTTTGGCAGCTTGCTGTGGTTCCCTGATTATATGTTTGGGGACAGACATGCTTTTAAATCTTGGATAGAACCTAGGAGTAGAATGGCAGGTCTTCAGGACGGCCGGTTGGTTTCAGGGCAGCTGTTGCTCACTGCTGCAGGCAGTGTGTGGAGCTTCCCACGCCCTCCCTCGTCTGGTTTTGATCTTGGTCTTTTGGTTGGCTTGATTTGCTTTTGACTTGCATTCTCTTGTGTGGTTATGTGCTGATAAGGGCAGTTGGATAAATGCATTTGGCAGTATTACACACAGGAAGCTAGTTTTTCCATTGTGGCAAAATACCTGACGCGGGGAGAAGGGGAGAGGTGTTCGGGAGGAGGAGAGCTTTGGTGTGGCTCCTGGCCCCAGGGCTTTCAGCCGTGGTGGTTTGGCAATTGCTGTGGGCCTAAGAAGAGGCAGAGTGTTGTACTGTAGAGGTGTGGTGGTTCCCCTCCTGGTAGTTGGAAAGAAGAGGGTACAGGAGAGGGAGAAGGAGAGGGGAAGAGGAAGAAGAGGAGGAGGAGGAAGATGATGAAGATGAGGAGGAAGAAGAGAAACAGAGAGGGGGGAGGGAGAGAGGGGGGAAGGGAGAGAGAGAGAG